>JAQFYZ010003534.1:0-13169 GCA_034695085.1 Cylindroiulus punctatus | reverse complement strand
AAATACCCAAAAAATTATTTTTTACATGTTTATTAATTATTTTGAGATTTCTGCTGACCATTTCCAAAAGTTTATATTAATATACATTCTATTTTTCTCATGAGCAGGTTTAAAAAAAAATTTGTACACGATTTAAAAGTCAGGGAAATTTACGGGAAAAGTCAGGGAAATGATTTTGTAAATTTGAGTATGAAACCTGAATTTTCAACTTCCCTGACTTTTTTAGGTTCTAAAACAATGTTCCTAACCATTAAAAACGTGAAAAGAACCGACAATAGAGCACGCAGTTTAAAAAAACTGAAAATTTGGATAATTTCTTTTCAAATTTACAATTGAATTATTGCTCTCTTTCACAGAACGTGCTTGCTACAATAGATAGCTTGAGTTAATGACAATAAAAAACATTTCGCCTGCAGCATGTTTTCATAATATTAAGTTTATTCACAGGGTGGCCCTAGAAATTCAATTTTCAACTTCCCTGACTTTTCCAGGTTCTAAAACAATGTTCCTAACCATTAAAAACGCGAAAGGAACCAACAATAGAGCACGCAGTTTAAGAAAACTGAAAATTTGGATTAGTTCTTTTCAAATTTACAATTGAATTATTGCTCTCTTTTACAGACGTGCTTGCTTCAATAGATAGCTTGAGTTGATGAAAATAAAAAACATTTCGCCTGCAGCATGTTTTCATAATATTAAGTTTATTCACAGGGTGGCCCTAGAAATTCAATTTTCAACTTCCCTCACTTTTCCAGGTTCTAAAACAATGTTCCTAACCATTAAAAACGTGAAAAGAACCGACAATAGAGCACGCAGTTTAAAAACCTGAAAATTTGGATTTTTTTTTTTTTTCAAATTTACAATTGAATTATTGATCTTTTTCACAGAATTGCTCGCTTCAATAGATATAAACATCATCTAAATTTTTCTTTGTTAGGTTATTCGTCTTACAATTAACAGAAAACAAGCAAAGTTTCCAAATTCTTGTCAGAGATGGTAGATTTGAGATCTGGCTGTTATTTGACAGATTATGCCAAAGGTGAAAACGGGGTATAGATAACGATCTGAAGGATTTAAAAAAAAATAACGATCCATTCAAATTCGTTATAGTGAAATATTTTTCAAAATGACTAGGTTTACATGCCCGTTCCACTGTCGGTTATTCGTGTTTCTCCTAACCTGACCTAAACTAACCAAAAAAATTACTTTTTCATTGGACCGCATTGACTGCAGGCAATCACTGCCAGCTCAAGCGCCAGTAGGAGAAAATCACTTCAATGACGGAGGGGCAAAAATTCGGAGACAATGCTGGAGTATAGCTGATTCAGTTGATTGACCCACTACAGATTGAAATGCAAATATACAATTACAATGATATATGTTAGAATTATTTTTAAATTTTTTTATTTGAAATCTGGATAAAATACTGAGAAATTCTTTTTATCCGGATATTGAGTAATTTCTATTAAATCAAAAGTATCAACGAAATAATTCCTATTTTTATTAATTTTGTGCCAATCTGCCAATGTGCCGATTCTGCCGCAATCATTAGAATAAAATACCATTTTCCTACAGATCTTGTCCACATATTTGACATGGCGGTATTTAAAAAAAAGCTTTTAAATGCAGGTAGGTCGCATTTTTTAAATGCTTTTGTAAATACAATTTGATTTCAGGAATTCAGATATGGGTGATCTGGAGCTTTATCAGCAAGTAAATTTCATTTATTCAGAACCAAGAATCACAAATAATATACATTGTGTGCCTTTTGGCACACAATTAATAAAAATGATTCAATTTTTACGTTTTCTTCTCGGCTTCAACAGTCCTAGAGGATTTTCATTATAAAATGGAAATCTCCCTATGAACGTTTTATTTTGAAATTTTGGTTAACTAAGAGGACTCGAGTTTTTCGTTTCTGCATCATTCTGGATATCCAAATATTTCACAGATTAACTCAAAATTGGCTTTTCCACTTTGTCCCATTTTCACCTCCATGGGAAAAATAATTGTTTCAACAGCTATACATTATTGCCATCATCCCTATAAAATTCTGAATATCTTGACATTCTCGGCCACCCTTCAGAGCTTCAACTAAGAACGAAGTGAACGAAATCATGCCAAAGTTTACTGTTCATTGTTTTATTTTATCTGTGATTATCTCTATCGAGATTTTGCACATTGATACTATTAGCAACTTTGCCACAATTATTTGCAAGGGTTTCAATTGACATCTACTAATTCAGCAGCAACACTTGTTTCATGGATCATAATATGTCTGAGCATTACAATCAATCTTGAGCAAATGACACCTTGACATCCCTAGTATGTCTAAAACATATAGATATGCAAGGAATTCCAGTGTCAATAACCAATCCTCCATGAAAATGAAGCAAATTGGGCAATATTACTTTCACACGTTATCACATTGGGTTCAATTATGGTAGCTAACCTTGATATGACATTAAGGGGTTAATCAAGCAATTAAACAGAATACAACTATTGGTAACTACTGGTAAAGTAAATACACAACATTTACTTTACAGAAAAACTATATGCTGTGTTGCTGCTAGATGCTCATCTTCATCAATCTCTCCTTTTGATGAGGACAGGACCAACGTTATCACCTGTCAGTACGTTATGCTGATTGTGGCTACCATCACATAATGGGAACTGAAAATACGAAAATGTTGTTCAAATGATCAGTTGATACTTTCAACTTAATTATTTATAACTTTTCCTTGACAGAAAAAAGTACAGCAACATAGGACTACTACCTTTGATGATCGCCAACAACGACACAAACACATCTTTTTGTCCAAATCCTCGATATCGAAGGCGTGCACAACTTTGTCACTATCTTTTTGGATTACAAGATTAATGGGATGCCTCTGTCGGGGAAAGAATCTGGTGTAGGTGACCCATGAAAGAAAGGACACTGTTCCAACCAATGGCAGCAAACGAAACCAGTCCTTTACTAAAACAGAGAAATGTGACATTGATGTCAAGTGTGATTTTGCTGTATGATGTCATAGTTCATCATTCCAGTTTTGCGGTTGGGGACATCTTGGCAGTATTTGTCAAACCGACCTAACACCAACAGGTGCATGATTATGTTGACTTGACAAAAGCAAATTATTTTTGGGAACAGTTTTTAGAAGTCGACAAGCTGTCCATCACAGTAGTCCTGGGCTTTGTACAGAATACTGTATGGTTGTTATGAAAGCTTGAGAAACACGTAAAGGAATGCATGTCCTCTATAAGTGTCAGCGTACCTGTATGCACCATTTAGTGGAGACAATATTTGGGTCCAGTATGTATGCATGGAATATTTGTTTCCAGAGAAAGCTATAGGGTGCAAAAAGAAGTTTCCTTTTTCTTTGCTGTGGCTAAACTTTTATGAACAGCGCAACACACACAGTTCATGTAATTATAATACGTGGTACTCGATTCAAACCCCTACCAACCAGACAAAAAAGTATCAAGGTCAAGCAGCCATGCAAATAGCGAACCAAAACCCGACTGGCTCATTTTTTATCATGAATCCATTTATTCAGCAACACTCTCGTTCGATAAAAGCTACACCCAAATATACCTGACAGTCGGAAAATGCCGCCAAAGCTGTCCGGGACAGGCAAATCGGCCAAATAATTGGGCACAGCCACCTTGACCAACTTTGAAACGTTCTCCATTGTGGCTCTTTCAGTACCACGTGATCAGAGGCAAGGCGGTGAGCAAAAGCGCCTTTATAACCGATCGAGGCTGAGAGCCCGCATACACGTCATTACACTGCAATTCTGAGAAATCGCTTCCGGTCGATACTGCCACGTATTTTTAGAGTTATATTTTAAACTCTTGCCTTTTCACGAATAATACTGAGAATAAACTCGATTTTGGTAGCGTTTTCGCACTGGCGTCAACGGTACACCCTGTACCACCGCATCACGTCGATATCGCCTGTGAGTGACGCAACCGTGACGTAACGGGAGCCCGTGCGCCAAAACCCCACATCATGCGAGCAGGAAAAATAGTCCGCAACGACATTTTGCGCTTTGGGGATTTTCGGGGTGGTTTTGCTCGAGGTTGATCGCCAAGACCGCGCGGCGAATCGCTGTTTCGTGGAGCATTTCACTCGATCGGCAAATTTCGACGTTCGCTGGCGACTCGGCGCGGCATCGTGCTGGCGGTGCTGCGGCGTCGGTTTCGTATCCTTGCGCCAGATGTTCGCATCGCCATTTTGAATCGTTCAACAGTGGCAACTTGATACTTTCGGGGGTGCGCTTGGCCGAGTTGGTTGGAATCGCAGTGAATTGTAAACTATTTTTACATATAAATGGCTTTAAAAAGAATTAATAAGGTAAGCTTTGATAACCGTTAATCGAATTCGCTGGGGATGAGCTCGTAGGGTCGGCTGTGTGGTTTTCCAGGGCTGGCGGCCACACGAGCGTTACCATTGTGTTAGGCCTAACTGTTTTTGTGAGCTCGAAAAGGGCGAATGCACCAAATCCCAAAAAATTTCGACTGTTTTTAATCTGAAAACGCCGGTTTTTTCGCATTCTGATCGGCCGGTTCCGATTGCGAAATTCGGGCCTACCCCTTCAGCTGTACCTTTCCACGATTGCTCGAGGTCAAAATTCTGGCAATTTTTTTTCTGCCAGCCCCCATTGTGGTGCAATTTCGTGAATCCACATCACAATAATCACCCAAGAATCGTTTCCCTAATTAAAAAATATGGCTGCGAAAAATCGACTGTTCGTACGCGTGACGTCCCCGTTTGCCCTCACAAATCCTCCATTATCTTTGTTCGTGAGGGGAACCCTGTCTAATCTCGTGATGAAATCGACATTTTTTTTTGAATAGACGCAAATTAGGCCTTTCGCTTTCATTTACCAGTCGGTCAAAAGCGCGTTTTCGGTAGACTTTCTTGGCAGGATCGCTAGCACAATGGCCTGCTTGTACGTATATAGTGTGATCTGCCAACCCGCAACGGGGACGAAAAAAACATGGCAACTGTTCATTGTCTTGAACATTAGCAGAAATGCCCAAGTCAGCACCTCCATGACTCACTGCCGTCATATTTGGTCGCCTGACGCTGGCCAAAAATAGGAAATGCGAGGCTTTTATCGGGATTTCTCGATAGAAGTGATAATGGCTGTAGTGCAGGATGAGACCCGGCTGTAATGTGCATTTTGATATAGACAGATTCACTGTTCACAGGGGTAGCGGACATCTTTTTACCATTGAAAGTGCGTAGGCCTAGTCATGAAAAACAGGGGAGACAACGACCTTTAGCCATGACCAGTCATGACTTTTCCTTTCTTCCTGTTGGCCTACCTGAATGGTCCTACTTGATTTCAGGAGTGCTTTCAATGAGCAGGTCAGGTAAGTGTAGAAACTAAAGTTTGTTATGAGGTTGAACTTGCTTGTATCCAAATTATTCGAGTTTCAGCCCCATAATGAGCTTCAGTTGCTACACTTACCTAATCTGCTCTTTGAAAAGCACTCCTGAAATCCAAGTACTGGATTGGTGAGGAAAATTCGTGGTAGACCATTAGGGTAGGGCCTAGTCTAACAAGGAATGTCATCAAGCAAATTTGACGAATTAAATTTCTGAGAAACTGACCAGTACCTCCTAGACTCATCACAGTACTGTGAAGATGGCCACAATCGTCCTCAATCCCTGTATTGCTGTATTGTTGCCAATACTATAATTGTAAGATGTAATTCCTCCTCTCACACATATACGCCAAATGTCATTAGCTAAGTGGGGTATAACATTGAATAGCGATACTTAATTGGTATGCCTATATCTATTTAGTCTTCCTGAATGATCACCTTGAAAGTTGGAAGTACTTTTATGCCCATAACATGTATACTGCATTGAAACCAAATTTTCAAATGCATTACATGTATAATAAACTTCAGTTTCTGCACTTGAACTTCTCATGAAATTAATGTACAGTGGTGGCATGTTGAGGATAATTGTGCGTTTATTACTTTTATTACTTATGCAGATAAACCGTTCAGGGGTGGCGGACGTCTTTTTACTATTGAAAGTGCGTAGTTATGAAAAACGACAGTTGGAAACAATAACCTTTTATCATGACCAGGCATGATTTTTCCTTGACAGTTTTCCTGAATGGTTTTTCTTGGATTTCGAAGAGATCAGGTAAGTGTAGAAACTGAAATATGTAATGTAGCCACATTACATTGAATTTAGCAGCAATGGTGTTTGGATCGTGTGATCCCCATCACCTTTACACTGCTTTGCATCCAGGTTTTCAACTACATAATGAACTTCAGTTTCTGCACTTACTGTATGTGATCTCGTTGAAATTCACTCCTGAAATCAACGTGCTGGATAGATGGGTGATTCAGGATTCATATTTTTCTCCTAAGAAACTGACCAGTCTCTCCTAGGTTCAGTGCTGTCGACATCTAGCCATTCCAACTTATGGTCATGTGTAGTAACTTACTTAAATCTACTATAGGCCTTGATGGGTTTTCCTCACTTCTGCATAAGCTATTCTCTCTACTAAAATCTGCATAAGCTAGTTTGCACTTGCTGACACAAAGTGTAACCCATGCAAATGACGTCATTCATGGTGGAAATGGTGTATAACTATGCCACAGAAATGGTTTGTTGCCAGGCTTGTCTTCTTATTCTGACAACCCAGAACATGTCTGAGTATGGATGGCAGGCAATCAGAGAGGCAGGTTTACCTTGCTAAGCTCTGCAGCAATAAGGTCATGTGTCGTAAATCTATCATAGGACATTTTAGGTTTCCCCTCATTTCTAAATAGTCTACACTCACAGACGTACACTGTACAACTCATGAAACCGACGCCATCATTCATGGTGTGATTCGTGTGAATGATGCAATCTTTGCGTCACAATCAACTGATAGGAATGCATGTTTGCATTTATCTGCATGCAATAGTTCAGAAATTATCTGTTTCAACCTTGGTTGTATCTTTGAATCGAAGACCAGCACCTGTCACCAGTAAAATAACTTTCCGGCTTGTAGGTCCATTTTGTTAAGGGCCAGCCAATCTGAACAGGTTCCACTTCAATGAAATTTTGTTCAACTAAGTTTTATTTGAAGAAAAATCCTTTCTGGCATTTGAAATGCTTTCTGGCTTATTCTTGTCCTTGTAATATTCATGCGAATGTGATTGATATCATCCCATTTTCATACTGTTGTACTTGCAAATAAATTGATTGAGCACCCGATGTTATGGGCTGTGCAAAAATTTCTGGTGGTGCCCTTATGGTTTTGTGATGTTTTTTAACCTTCTAATTCACTTTTTAACAAACCCCTCTAACAGCGGCCGAATATGACAAAATCCTTTCTTGAGGAACGTCTGGCACTAAAGGTACGCCCATGAAAAATTTCATGATTCTAGCCCTTCTGGTTAATCAGTGAGTCAGTGAGGACTTTCGTTTTCGTATATACGGGTAGGCCTAATGTCTATAGTGCCTAAATGTATATGCAGTGACTTGTCCTAGAGGGGAGGGAGGGCTCGTTCGAACATGTTAAATATTAACATCTGCAGTGGAGGCATTGTGGCTTAAAACATTCAACCTTTGTGTCCAGATGTTCCATTTTTCTGGCCAAATTTCGGAAACCAATAGAGTTGACTTGCTGGTCACCCCTACCACCCCGGAACCAGGGTTAGTGCTCCTGACAAGTTGAAATTCCTCCAGGACCTGGCGTAACTCAGCAGCAGGTTGGATTTGCCCCGAAATGGCAGTAGGCCTATTTTCGGGAGTAGTAAATTGGGCACATTCTGGCGATTCGCTTCTGCTTTATTCTCCGTAAAATCGTAGTTTCGTAGTGTTCCCAGTCAGGGGACTGGTTTTTAATCTCGTTTTTAATCACAAGTATGAGGTAGGTGTACAGTGTTCCCCAGACCTGGAAAACGCAGGGAAATTACAAATTTTTTTGATTCAGAAGTCAAACTCAAGCAAGCAGGTTTGTTGAAATTGTAAATTTGGAAAAACACTGTGTGCTTTATTGCTGGTTCCTTATTGAAATTTCTGTTCACTTAATGTTTCTAAACAGTGAATCATGTCATGAATCGTACAACATTTTCACATTGACGAGTAGCATATTCTCGCTTTTTTAATGTCCAGGGACATTTCTTAAAACCTGGAAATGTCAGGGGACAGTCGGGGATGTTGAAAATAGCATTTCTGGGGGAACCCTGGTGTAGCATTCCCCTTTAATACGGGTACTCACTAGTAGCATGGGGAAATTATAGCAGGGTTCATACGCACCTGGAAAGTCAGGGAATGTCAGGGAAGAGCAAAATGGTCAGGGAGAGTCAGGGAAAATGACGTTTTTTGCTGGAAAGTCAGGGAAAATAAGTCTTTTTAACAAAATAAAATTGAAAAATAAATTCCATCCCAAAAAATACCCAAAAAATAATTTTTTTACATGTTTATTAATTATTTTGAAATTTCTGCCGTGTTTTTCTACACGATTTAGAAGTCAGGGAAATTTACTTGGGTTGTCAGGGAAATGATTTTGTAAATTTGAGTATGAACCCTGTATATGCAAATGTAAAAATGACAAAGCATGGTGACCGTGCTCGATAATATCAAATCAGAATTGTATAAAGGCAAAAGCGTTTAGGCCAGAAGGCTGCCACCCCCTGTTGACTGCAGTATTTCTGCAGAAAACAATCGGCAAGTTATTAGGCGTGGCCTAAACTGCAAGTCTGTTGATATTGGTCACAAATTGGGTTTAATTTGATATCGGCCGATTGCAAGGGGCCCCAAAAGTCGCCCGATTTGTAGTACCCAGTTTTTCCTTATTTCCGCGGTGCTTTTGCCAATAGACAACTTTTCGGCACTGTCTTTCCAGTTGGTGGCGCTGCTCATTCTTAAAAAAACATTACGAGATTGTCATGCATGTAAGGTCGGAAAGTAAGAAATTACAAAATTAAACCAAAAAAGTTGGTGTGCAGGTAGCATAAGAATCGTCGCCTAAGGTCTACACGGGGAGCGGGGGGCAAGCGTGGGTATGGAAATCACCCTGAATTGAAGGCTGTTATTTAAGGCTTAAACTGTAAGCCGTCCTTGTACATGCATTTTTTGTTGATAGGCCGATCACATAAGATGTTTGGAGTCTTAAGACTATTTCAGGAGTAGAATTAATATAAATTATTACGGTTTAACCTTAAGATCTATTTTCAAAATAGTGTCCTAAGGTTTTTAGTGTTAATGATGTTTTGCACATCCATGATGATGTTCCATGATGATGTTGATCCAGTTGTTTTGCACCGTTGCTGGTCCTTCCAGCATTTTTGCTGCATTCAAGTTGTGGGGTTAACTTCCATCTCGATTTTCACTATGCATGCTTGAAACGGGGCGTCTACAGGTCATGGAGGTGTTGTCAATGATTAATTTTTTTGAACGTCATAAGACAACCAAAGGAGTTGTAGGTAACATTGCTATCTAAGTGTATGTTGCCCTTTAGAATTGACGTCCAGGGAATGGCAGATGCCCCTAGAACTTTGCGCTTATTGGTGGGTTTACTGAGATTGGATTATTTGACCCGATCCAGTATGATGTCACAGGTGTACAAGTCATGGATGTTATGAAGTTTTTACCTTTGATTAACTGGATGTTTTAGTAGCCAGTTCCCTCTCGTACTCTGATGATAAAATTCAGCAATGTGTCGCTCACTTTCGCGAACAAGTTCGCCTGAGGTGTTTTTTACTTTGTTCTACCAGTGTGATTATGTAAGACCTGGCTATTTTTGGTGCTCAAATTTGGATTGAAATTCACAATTGTTCTTTTTGTTGGGGTTGAACTTCATGAAAAGTGCCAACAAGGAGGAGGGTGTCTGGAAATGCACGTATCAAAATCTTCATTCAATGACGTGTATGATGAGATGATGTACAGGGTAACCAACTTCTAGCCAGCAGTGATGTTGAAGTCACATAGTGGTGTTGTCCATGCCGCAAAAATATTCATAAAAGGCATCCAGCTATATTGTCTGAAGAATCCAGTTTCTGTTTAAATCAGCCCCTCGTCTCAACCTTTGCTAATTGAAAATTTGTCTTATTTGCCTGCCAAAGATATCAACGGTGATAATACGTTCTTTGCGTAAGTAGGTCCGGACGTTTTTAATTGCACAGGTATCTGGTGTCCTATTTCAAAAATAGATCATTAGAATGATCACAGCCTGACTGAACCAATGCACGTGCACGCACTAATAAACGCAACTGGTTTATTTGGAAACAAAAGCGTTCTGCAATTGATGTTGGCTGGCTAATTAGCAGTTTTGGTGTAGTTATTCTCTAGTGCACTTACTGGTCCCAAATTCGTCACCGTGCCCATTGGGTCGAGCTCTAACGAATCACAACCAGGATCATCTTCTTGCTGCTAACGTAGCCTGCTTTCAGTCTGCTGTGTAACCTGCGATTTTTGGCATTTTCCGAAGAACTTGTTTGGTAACTTTCATTGGTTGACCCACTCGTTGAAACGTGTGAAAAATTCAACCACAGCTGGCTTGTTGACGGCATGGTCGCTGAAAGTCTGATTTAGGAAATTGCTCGATCTGTGGCTCCCTAAAATTGTACAGGGGTCGTTGCCTGCTTATTTTTAGTCGATTGGGGTGAGCAGTTTTAATTGTGTAGGAATTAAGACATCCATAAACGATTTGCCCAGTTCATTAACCGAAAAGGTGCCCGGTTTGCCGGGAAAAATGTTTTGAAATGAAAGTTAGGGGATTTGTAATGCACTCACAATTTCACTGTAAGACTTTCACCAATGGAAAATTATCAAACGTGTCCGCATCTGGCTGCAAAAATTCGCGAAAATTTAAGAAAAAAAATTTTCATTTCGCCTGAAAAAACATTTCTTCTGAACCTGCGTGGAGGTTAATTAAACTCCATTCGATCGCAATGCACTCGTAAGGCAGGCTGAAAGTTGAATTGCTTCTCCTGACAAATTACACTTTTGACTTGTCACCTTTCCGAAAGAAAGGTGGTGGCACGCTGTTGACCTAGTCAGGTTATATGGGTTAGTTTCGATAGCAGAACCCTAAAGGTCAAGGGACAACAGCATTATCAACCTGGCAAACCTGGGAAAGTTACGGGGTTTGGTTTTGCTACATGTAATGGTGTTCTGAAGCTGTGGAAACCCTGACTCAAGTGGCAGCTGCACTTGAGTTTTGGGTTTTGCAGGCGAAGTCAGGGAGTGCCTCATTACTGGACACTCCTTGGATTTTCCTTGGATGCAAGATTTTTAATTTTAATACTCAGTACTGTATTTGGCAAGTGTTGGGTAATCCATTCCATGTTAACTTGCAAGCCATGAATGGCAAAGAAAAACTAACTGGTATTTCCCCTAATTTTAATGTTTTTCATTCCATCGCATGATTTTACGTAGTGGTTAGTGTCAATTTTGGCATTACCAGTTACGACAGCATATGGACCTCAAATTCAGTTTTACTAAGGATTAAGTTTTGACAAAAGGAGAAAGCACTTCTTGGCTATATTGGCTAGCTGCTACTGTTTGGGCACCATTTTTCATTTCAGGCATTATGCCCCCACAAAGCACACCTTCACCGCCATCGTGGTGTTCATTCACATAAGTTATTTTTAAATAAGTTACTTGTAGCACGTAAACAAAAATGATGTATTCCTATAAATCGTATAATTTTTTTCCAATTTCTGAAGATGTCTACTTTGATGAAAATATACTTTTTAGATTCTGCAAATGATTGGAATTCTAGCATCTTCCTGAACATTTTCCTGTTGCTTTATCATAAATTTCGTATGACAAAAAAAAAGTGTTTCTGGAAAGTGTTTTGGCTAAATGACATAATTTCATTACTTCTAAACATGGCAGTTTTTTTGTCGCCTTTGTGAAAATAACATTAATGTCAATGAAAGGTGTGACAGTTTTTCCCCCAAGTTTGTCATGGTCATAAAGGCATGGAAAAACCTTTGTCAAACAATTTCACTTTAAAAATACCACGGATCGAATGATCTAACTTTCTTCGGCATTGCGGTTTCAAATGAGCGCAATGGTGTTTCGATACAGTGTTGCCATCCACCAATTTCGAACCTCATTAATATCTAACCTGATTGCATAATGAATAGCGGCCGCGTGTCACTGTTGCTGGGTGTGACCTGGATCTTAGAAACCCAAGTAGGTCGGATGTTGGTGCACATCCTATGCAAGGTGCTGTACCCTGACAACACTGGGTAAATAGGGTTTGATTGGTAGGGGACGATGGCTGTCAGTTCCACGCAGTTGTAGTAAGTGTGGAAAGTGATGGTCGTCTTGAATGTACTGTTCGGTCGATGTGAAGATCAGTTGACAAAGTATCGACATGTGGGAATTGCTAACATGTAATTGATTACCAGGCGACGTTGAAACTGGTATCCTGTTGCTTTGAGCAAAACGACTTGCTGGGACATTCAGCCACCTTGGACATTTCTTTACTAATGCACTTTTTTTTTCCCGCCCACAGGAACTCCAGGACCTCGGTCGTGATCCCCCAGCACAGTGTTCAGCAGGACCAGTTGGCGATGACTGTAAGACTTCTTAGAAACCCTTGTCTGGTAGTATTGCAAGTGTGGCGAGCAGCACTCTGTTCCGGTAGAATTTCACCCGAGATTCGAGGACCTGGTCCAATTTTTACTTCTCGCCAAAGTGAACGTCAGCCTTCCTATTGCAACCTCTAATTTCTCTGTAGATGGTTTCTCATTAAGGCTGAGACAGTGATCGCAGACATGCGGAGCGAACGAACACCACTCACAGCCGCTGTGAACCTTTCTGCCGTGCAGTCGAATCTGGCGTCTGCTGTCCAAACTAGTTTCTGCTGGTTGTCTCCAGACATCTGCAGGGGCAATTCCATGTAGTATAAAGTTATTACACCTTGGCTGTGCATCTTTTGACGCCACTTGCCTGTGAAAATAACTGACCTTGGGCGTCATGATACGTGAAACCAAACCTGATGATTGATGAGCTTCAGTTTGGCATTCGAAAACATCAGTCTGTGTTGTTGGTGCACTTTCATCCTAATGGGTATATGTACCATAATTCACAGATGTGACCTGTAATACCTTGTTTCCACCGGATTGTGAACCGGCGGTTGAGGGCTCAATCCACGGTTCAGTTTTCGGTGGAAACACTCGACTTCTTC
>JAQFYZ010003533.1:0-13171 GCA_034695085.1 Cylindroiulus punctatus | reverse complement strand
CTGACTTCTCCAGGTCTTTTCAACTTCCCTGACTTTTCCAGGTCTGGGGAGACTCTGTCAATGGTCGCATGTGTTATATTATCTCCCAATTCATGCCAAATCGAACGGTCACATTGTATTCACTAGGGCCAGTATAGGAACGGTGGATCATCGAACCGTAATTAACCAATCGTCCTTTGCCACTATGTTAGTCTCCATCATTAAATCATTATCATCGTCACTTCCAGGCAAATCGCAATCGATGTCAAAAACATGTTTGTCCCTGTAGGGAATACCTTTGCCCTCAAAAGATGTTGTCTTGTTTTGCCAACCCCAACCTGGGGGGGCGGTCCATAACATAGAAACTTTGCAATGTTTTCAAACTAACTGCAATGCCTTTTCCAAGCTTTTCAGACAAGTTACATCGACTTTCCAATCCAAAGTACCAATTTTTGTAACAGTATAATTTGAACGTCCCCAAGTAGGGGACGTTCAAATATTATTTCATCACTTCCTCTCTGGATCTTCAAATCCCTGTATCGTACCAGTAAGAATTTCTGCTCATAGTAATAATAACACTGAATAAGATGAGGACAGGCGACATTAGAAGAAAACGTGAGTACTTTATGGGCATTTCATTTTATTATACGCTGTCCACTTTGGCCTCTATATGTTTGCTCGATCCATATCACAATTTCACTCACTGCATAGTTTTTGCGATTGTTCCTGGTGAAAACACTGCGGCCAAGTGGAGAGCATGAAATAAAATGTTCAAAAAGCACTCATGTGTGCTTCTAGTGTCGCTTACCACGTTTTTTGTGCTGATGAAACCATGTTAAATGAATAGGCCTTTCTGTTTTTTAGCAGATGCACCAATGCCCCCCTTCCCCCACCAACCATCATTATCTACCTTTAAACACTTTCTGTACGTTATAAAAGGTCGTTGAATGTATGAATTAGTAGGAATGCAGTGAAATACAACTTACATTTCAGTTCCCGGGTCCGCAAAGGGTGAAACAATGATGCGGGGTTCAACTCGCCCACCCATCTCAGCAGATCAGCTGTTCTGCATCTTCTTCAACTTTTTTTGCGAGGTGCACTATGGGTGCACTATTCTGACAGCACATTTTGGCCGGGCCTATGTCGTCTGCTAGAAATATTCTACAAAGTTCAACACAGGGGACTACTATAGATGTAGAAATGGATACCAGCAAAACGAGCAGCATAAAGTCGTTGTTGTTGAAGGCATGGCGAGAGCGCTGGTCTGATGTTCAGTGGGGAATAAATATCAAGCAGGTTCTGCCAAGAGGAGTCAGCGGAGATGTTTATAATTTAGCCGGTAAGTGCCTAAAGTACTTGTCATATCCGCAAACATATACAAGTTCGTATTTCTATGTTGGACTATTTCTTCCAGATTGCATCCTTCAGCAGGCATTGATTGGCCCTGGGCCCAATTTTTTGGTACTTTCATATTTAAAGCATTGTTTGAGTTCTCAGGTACCGGTCCTTACTATAGTATTTTTGATGCATATGTATATATATAGGTGTCAAATTCGTCTTGTTCATGCTCTCCTGTCATATAATCCATTTTCATTTCAGTTAGTTTCTTGCGGTGCAGTTCTACAAAGTATCAGTAAATATCAAGCATTTCAAAAGCCACATTGTATTCTCAGCTTACTTGACTTGTTGAAAAGTTTCCATCTCCGAATCAGGTCCATTTAAATTTTTGATTTCTTGTTCATTTTTGTATATTTTCTTCTCATATTTATAAATAATACTTTTGCAGCTGCTATGGAAACGATGAAGAGTGTTTGGTGTTGTGCGTGGCAATGGTCGGCTGCACTTTATGGCTCTTTTCGTGTATTCATCAGTCGCTTCAAAAATTGGCCGAGTTAAAGCAATCGCCAGAACATTCCAGTATCGTGGAAAAAGCCTGTGACATTTTTAAAGCCTTTTTGGACTCCACGTTTTTCAAATCTCTTCTGTATGTTGGATATCATGAGGACCGAGGTTAATGGAATAATATAAAAAAATGAATCTGCCAGTTACAGAATTGACCTGCCATACACTATAAATATATCGAATTTCTGCTATCTAACTGTTTAGATACCTTTTCTGCAATAATATATAAAGGAATGGAAGTTGAAACGCAGATGTCCCAGATTCAGGGTTCGACCGTACCTAAAGACGTGATTGAAGCTGCTATTAAAATTTTTAAGAAGTTGGTAAAGCTGCTAACATCTCCTTGAATTACAATGCAGGATTCTAACCTTACTAGGTTTTCTTTGGATAGCATACTTAGCGTGGCAGATTTTCCCGATTTGCCACAAAAACCTGAAATGTTGGTTCCGAGCCTTAACGGAATGCTGACCCTTGAAGCAATTCTTCACCCCACTAATGATGTCCTGGCACTGGTGGATCAGCTGCTTCTCTTGCAGAAAATAAAAGTTAGCACTTTAAATCATGTTGCATCATTAAATTGGCTCTTAATTGAATGGCATGGCTTTTTACAATCTTTTTCAATGTGTGTTAAGAAACTTCCCTGGCCGCGTTTGTACTGTGAAATTATCCGGGCGTGTTTGATGGGACTCATTGACTGCTCTGGTAGTGCTGAAGAGTTGAAATGGGCGTCGTTTACGTTTCTGAAGGTAATTATGAAGGTGAAAGGGAAGAAATAAACACTATCAGATAGGATTCGATTTAATCGTTTGGCACGAAGAAAAGTCGCCCAAACATTTTATGGTCTGTGTTTGAATTTTCAGGTTCCGCAAATAATAGTTAAACTCAATAGTAGCATTCACGGTGCAAGCAGCGAACCTGAACCCTCTGCCGAGTTGTATCAGGGTCTTGAACAGCTATTAACTTACATTCCGCTCCTGGATTTAACTGACACAAAATGCAAGTTAGTAAGGAATTTTCATTCTCCTTTTGGCTCGTTGTGCTATGACCTTCAGAAAAGTATAGGTACAATTATTTTTATTTGATCCAATTTATAGCTGTGATTGTGTCGCATTTTTGTTGAATGAGCTGCTTAGTAAGACTGGACTGTTAACACCAGATCAAACGAAAATCCTTAATCAACGCAGGTATGTTTCTTTTGTTCTGGAATATATGCCCAAATTCTAGTTACAATGTTAGATATTATGTTTCAAAGGCATAGCGAAGGACAGAAACCATCTTCAAAGATTCCAGAGCAACAGAAAGCCCCGCCTGGAAGTGCGGACTTGATTCTCAGAGCCGAGCCTACTGTAGCCAGCATTCTTAAGACGTTGGATGCGGACTACTCGAAAAATCAAGAAGCTTTGCTGGGAGTTTTATGCCATATGATGTCTGGGAAAAGCTTTGAATTAATCATGGCAGCGGCAGCAGCAACTGGGAAATTGCAAAGCTTTGCTGTTAAATTGATAAAGTCAGAAAACAATAGTATATCAGAATACTGTTATATATTTCCTGTATACTTTCCATATTGCTCTGCTTTATACGCAATTGTATTATCTTTTCAGATTTAATGAATTCAGCAAGCAAATTAGCGGTGAAAATAGTAAGGCCCCACAAACGCGAGCTCTTTTGTTCGACATCACTTTCTTAATGTTATGCCACATCACTCAGCAATATGGTGCTGATGTGAGTTCACAAAACTTTTTTTATATATTTGTATAAAGTAAATATTTAATATAGTACCCGTATCACAAATTATTCTCCTTTAGGTTGTTACATCAAATGGCGAAACGAAAGATTCCTTTTTTGAACAGTGGGTGAACGAGTGTTTGAGCGAAGGTGGAAAATGCAAATCACCAGACATGATGCTTCGACGAACCGATCCGAATAAAGTGGATTTGCTGCTCACACAATTTAGCAGCGGTGATGGGGATCTAAAAACAAAGTAGGCATCCCACGTTTAGCTTACTCAGCAGAATATCTGCAGTGAGAAAAACGACAACGTTGCTAAGATCTGCGTTTAAATGATTAAAAATTTGTTTAGTAGCTTGGTAAAGTGGCACGAAGTCTGCATCAATGCCCCAGCTGCTGTAAAAGAAGTTTTGCTGGCATGGGAAAAAGGCTGTATTTCTACAGATGGCGTTAAAGTAATGGATTTTACAGAATATTAACCTACATGTACTGTGGCTTTGCTTGAAAATCAAGTAATTTGTCGGATCATTTCCTAAATGTCAATTGCTAGGCGATCTTGGACAACGTGAAAAGCCGGATGTGCTGTTTGCCTGTGTGCATCTCATCATGGTTATGCAGCTACATTAGCATTGTCCATTATGATCATCATCTGAAACCAATGAACATGCTCCAGGAGTTTCAGAAACTTTTAACCCCAGACCCTGTGACAACTGAAGGAGCCGGAGGGTCCACCGCCCCTGCTGAAGGCGCCAACCAGTATTATAAAGAGAGGTATGCATTATGACAGTCACAAAAATGTGTGATGCAAACATAGTTAATGCAACATTTTTTCCCCCGGGACCAATTTAGATCTGGACTAATGATTGCTATAATCAAAAGGATGAAGTATGACATGCATCCTCCCATCGCCAACCACACAAAATTAAACATTGGCCCCTTACCTCATGCTCTGGCATCGCGGACTCCCATAAATGAAATCTTGGATGGGGTCTTTAGTACATTGCACTCCAAACGCTGGCTGGATCTGAAGTCAACACATATGCTCGTTAGCCTGCTTCACGTGGGAGGCCCACATTGGTTCTGTGGCACCTTAGTAAAGGTAATTGTTTTCTGTGATGGGTATTCAGAGCAAAACTGCAGTTTTTAAGTTCTTAATTGTGTCCATCCCAAAAGATTTAGGCAGGTGTTCACTACACACTGTATAATAGTAGACTTCAACCCTTTGGAGATTTAAGTAAAATCATTGCGCATTTTATCATTCATGCATGTAATTAATTTTTTTTATTAATAGATGGGGCTTAATTTTGTTCATCTTGCTGACATCCAGTGCTCTGTCGAACTCCTGTTTGCCATTTTTCAAATAGACATGGAATTGTGCACTTTGGCACTCATAGTTCACTGTCTGCCTATTATTTTATACAATGACAGCAAGATGGAAATGCTGATCGAGCCGAGGGGATCGGCGTTCGCGAGGCTCACTGCTATGTGCTTGTTTGCTGCTTTGCAAGCAAAGCAAAGCCAAAGACGTTTGTATTTTACTATTTCAATTAAATATCTGTTCATTAGAACGCTTGTGAAAGATCTCTTGTAAATGGAGAGTTGTGATTTTTGCAGAGTCTGGTTTTAAGAAACGTTCAATGAAGCGAACAAGAAGGGATTTGGACGTAGAAGAAATGGCCGAATGCATTGATCTGAGAAAAGTGGGCAAGTCCCATAATCTGGGCAGTGGAGATATGGACGACTTACCAATTGGCATGATGTCAAGTGGGGATCTGCAAAATAGTTCAGGTGTTCAGGAACCTCTTCATAAGGCTGCAGGTTTGTCAGAAACAAATTTACATCAGTGTCATATACATATAAAAGCAAATTGAGTATTATTGAAAAAGTAAAATTTTTAAATACATAATGACATTAATAGCAATGATGTGTCCGCTCAGCCAAACTGAACCCACATTATTACAAAAATACATCAACCGTTGTTTTTTCTCTCATAGCTGAACTGTTTCACATGTTTTACATAATTGCAAGTGACCCGACTCTAAGTCAGCGCACACAGTTTGTTTTTCATTTCCTGGAACAAGTTGCAATTTGTGGAAAACAGCAAGCTAAAAGCATTCTTCAGTTCATGCCGATGAGTTTGGTAAATATCAATATGCACACATCAAGTTTACCTGTCAAACAGATATTTCCAGGAATTTCAGCATAAAATCGCTGCATATATTCTCACTCTTGTTTTTCTGGTTCTTTTAGGTCTCTAGGCTTATGAAATGTCTTCCTGATTTGTTCACAACAGAATTACTACTTGGGTTGTGTGATGTACATACAACTAATGGAAGGAAGAAAACTGCTAAAGTCTTAGTTCAGTTACAAAACACGCAAGCGCGAGAATAAATATAGCTTACTGTATATATATTTTATTGCAAAGTGCATCAATGGGACAAAAATGTTGGTAAAAATGATGCATTTTGCAGTCTTTTTAAATAAAAAGGTAAAAAAACACTTTTTCCTCAATCTTTCATTCCAGGAACTTTCCACTGCAAGTTTCGACCTTTCTCATAGAGTTCTTTCAGCGCTTCTTTTACTCTTCCTTCACTTTCAATTTCTTCAAATTTCTCATATAACCGGAATGCCGTTCGAGCATCTTCGATTGAATCGTGAATAACAGATTGGATTTTCAGTCCTATAAACATAGCAGATTTGAAAATGTTCACAAATTGTGCAGTTCTCGCACCTGCTTCTCTTTTATTGCAAAATACTTGCCTAAGTAATGCCAGGCAAGGAAACGAAGCGATATCATTCGCTGGTGTGATTGATGAAATAAGTAAACTGTATCTATCACTTGTTCTGGTGGAACCTATCGGCAATAAAATGAACCAAACATTGATAGCATGTTCCTCGCAATTTTTCAAATCTAAAATATGATGCTAGAAACGTCATACCACGAGATTTATTACTCGGAAGTCGGTCTTTAGCCCGTGTCCAACAAATTTAATGCCATTATCAGTTAAGAAACGAAGTTTAACGTATGTCGACTTCAAGGTTGTCAGATGTTTGGACGACAAAGAAGCGTCCAGATCACCAGGCATTATGCCTGAAAATTTAGTCAAATAATCCACAACCTGGAGACCAAATTCAGTGGACAATAAATAACAGGTCAAGCAGGAATAATGCAATCATCTAAAGAAATGAGAAATACCTGCTCCTGTGTAGATATGTAATCATCAATGAAAGGAGTTCCTTTAAGAGGTCCTTGTCTAAAAGTTTGCAGTGGAATATGTTGACCATAAAGCACATCTTAAAACCAAACAACATACTGTTTGACAGATAATGAACAAACCCTCTAATACAAGTGATGCGAGCAACAGCCATCTGAGAAGGTTTAATGGTAGATCTGGTGCCATCGCTTCGTAGCTCCGATTCTTCCTGTAATTTTTAACAACTGCTTCAGAAATTCATCACGTACATCAGTCGTGAACTCTTTGTAATTGCAATAATGATTGCACACCTGATTGAGAGACACAAATTCGGCATCCATGGCAACTGTGTCCCCTGCACTCAACATCTCGTCGATAGCTAAAGGAGTAAAAGTTGTGCTTCGATAGCCACCTCGTGTAGCCAAGGATTTATCTTCTAAGAAGACGTCCTGCGTGATAGGGTTTACCACTGTAAAAATGTTATAATTATTAATCTCAAATATTATTACACATACTTTGATTTTATGGTGCACGCTGCTCACATACACTCTTCACTAACAATGAAGTTTTGACTTGTTTTGACTTTTTAATAATAAAGTATAAAAATACAGGTGCCAAAGTGTTACTTTTGTTTTAACACTAACTTATTTCACTGTGGAATGTAGTTTTACTCGCCCATTTTTTATACCTATTTATCGATGCTTACCTTTAATCGAGTGCCTGTCCTTGACGTCCATCCTGGCATAATACAAAACGCAATGCAATTTCCAATCACTATCAAATGATAAGACTTCCTCCTATAAAGAGGAGTATTGCATCAACCAGTTGAAATGCCCGATAACCCGAAAACAACCATTTTGAAATTACCAAATCAAAGAGCAAACCTGGGAAATCGGAACCACGACAAAGTCATTGAAAAGATACCATTGAATGGCACTGCCACCCATTGTGCGCTGATGATAATCTGGTCCCACTCGTATGAAGCTGACCACATTTTGATGCTCAGGCTTTCTAGGATCTTTCACATGACTCACCACTGAGACCAGGTGATAAAGGACAGAATCTGTAGTGCCTTCACCTATGTTCACCTTGAATTCGTATTAGAAATTAAAACCTAAACATCGATTGGAAGAGGAATAAATTGTTTAGAGGAGTACCTTGCTTAAATCCTTTATATCTGTAAAATCCACATTCCCATTCTCTCGAAGTCTGACCCTAATTGCAGGTGGGACCCAAGGGTTATGATTCACTGGCAAATCATCGAGTGGCACATAATCTTCACTGTATCATTCGAGCACAACTTAGTTATTCGTTTACAATACAATGATAACATAAATGATACATTTTAAAACTTCACCTTTTCAGTTCGGATGAATCGTGATAGAAAATACATTCTCGCTTTGTGCAAGAGCTGCCATAACGACATGGTTTCTGAGGTGACGACTTCGACATGGTTTTATTTTCTTTGGGATTTATTAACTAAATGCGTATTTGCAAAAAGGTTGTGAAAAACTATCAGTATGATTAAGAAAGTTATGAAATGCCCTACCTCATGTTGTGCTTTCCAAAAATTCAAGTCATACGCAGCATCCATACCACAATTTATTGCAAAAACATCTGGTAGACGTTTTACTTGACGGCTCTGGATCTAGTGCATAGTTGGGAGATGCATATGAATACAATTTCCATCAAATTTGAAGGATTCCTAAACCGTTTCATTTTATACACATTAATGATAAAATCTTACTGTGGGTTGGTACTTTTCACATTTCTCGCACCAAGCTTGAGTATGCTGTTCTAAGCAAATGCAACGCTGCAATACATTCGAAAATGTGTACTGGATGCATGGCTTTCCTGGTGCTAGGAACAATTAGTAACAAAACGAGGCTTAGATCAAAGGAATACTGTGATATTTTTTTTAGGTTCAGTTTAGACGTATGATGCAGTATTTTTTTGAATTTTAGATACCCTCAGGATCGAGAGCATTTGCCATAAATAAAATATCAAATAACTGACCTGGTGGAGACATATCGGGATAAACTAAAGAAAAGACTAATGTGGTTACATCCTTTTGCTGCACTTGTCCACATCTGCATTTGTTTTGATTGTACATTTCTGCACCAAATATACGGCTGACTAAGGACGTGTGTTGGGAATCGAATTTACTACAAAATAAATTCAGGCATGTTTCAAAAAATAGTCAAAGTTGTTAGGGACCAACATGGTCTACCAAACTAGTTACTAATTATAACCTGTTGGGAGAATCGCTGTCATTAATTTCATCAATTTGCTCGATAGTTTCCTATAAATGGAATACGGAAAATACAATATCAGAGGATATCGCTCCATTATCACATGGTTACTTGTTAAAAACTATTGCTGCCAATGAATACCATTATAGAGCACATTCTTACCGCATGAATCTGTTGTAAAATGAATCGATTCCAGCTTTGAATCAATGCACCTAGATTGCATCTCTTGAGAGCATTGTCGGAATTACCCAGAATTAACCCCAAAGCAGAAGCTTCAGGAATGGTGCGGAAAGCCCTGAAGAAATTACTTGCCTGACAGATAAAAACAGTTGAGAATGGTATAAAGCGAATTAAATTCACATTTTAGTGGCTATGATGACAGATACCTGACATGGCACCCCTTTGGAAACATCCAACATGTGAAAAAAGAAGCCAAGTTCACATGCCAAACAGAATTCCTTAGTGCAAAGGTGGCTTTCCAGGGTAGCACGTAATGGATCTAAAAAGTAGAGTACCTAAAATAGCAAAGAAGAAATGCATTAATATGGTCAGACTGAATGAAGAAGAAATGTCAGACATTTCCATATCATCAGCAAGGGGAGTTAAAGCTCACCTGAAGCATAGCATTACAGTAAGAATTTGGCAGTGTTGATTCTAAGCCCGAAAAGCTGCTACGATTATAAAAATTATAATCAAACTCATCAGCTCCCATCCTAGAATATTTTACTTCAATCTTCTGGTATCTTTTTGGCACAACCACGTAAGAATCGTCTTAACAAGCATGATGAGATTTTAATAGATTAAACTGAAAAGTAAATTTCATGCAACCACACCGTTGCTGTATCTCACCTCCTTTGGAGGAATCGTGAGAAGTCAACCTGCTCCTTGACTTTTTAGCGTTCAATTTGTACAGCACTTGATTACGAAGTCGAATTCCAGGATTAGGTGCATATCCAATAGACTGAACCATTTTCATGGTGTTTAAAATTGTCTTATCGATAGGAGGGGCACGTCTAGAAAGGGAGTGATTTAGTGTTACATGGGTTCATCAACAAAATGAACATATGATGTAAACTAGAAACTTTGCCCTCACAGTCTTTTGTCACCAACATCACAGCGGATTTTACAATCACGAAACCTGAATAAGCATACACATTTTTCATGCATGCCTCCCTTGCATATAACACCCAGATATCAAGCCACAGATAAATAACAACACTCATTTTCATGAACCTTCCTTTATTTAAAAAGAAGAAGGCATTTCTTTACTTTCGGAAGCATGCACCATTGCAAACCATGCATTCATCTTGCTTAGCCGTTTTTGAAAGCGTTTGGAATTATAATCACCCATTTTTTGTCATGGCACATGAGTACAATGAATGTATGTTTAGTTATAGTAGAAGATACCTGTAAACAACTTTACAAAGTTCAGGTGGCCAGTCTGATAACAGCTTTCCAGTTCCATAGGACATTGGAATGCTGGCCAAAGTTGCAATAGGATCGTTGATATCAATGGCTGGTAGAGGTTCAACAGGTTCTGCAAATTCTGTCGGCTGAGAATACGGGTTAAATGTCACTTCGCTGGTTGAGGCAAACAAATGAACGAATCCTAAAGAAATACCAATACAGTAACAATATTTGCATTTAAGGCATTCTAATTTATTGTCTTGGACTGAAATGTTATTATTACAACCTCCAGCATCACCAAATGCTAATGCTTGACACGAGTTGCTGACATCAAATGTGAGGCACATTGAACCACCAGTGTTTACTTGATACAAGCAGAGTGGTGGATCAGATAATGCACCAGTTTCCATCAACTGAAATTGGCCAGTCTAATTTGGAAAAAAATACAGGCCTATAGAGATCAAAATCTACAGAAGCCTTACATATTTTGTAAAAAAGCTGAAATCTGCATTTTTAACCTGAGACACAACAGCAAGCCGAGACGTGAAGGCTGGCACAAAGCGCAAAAGCAAAGGATCCAACATCAGTTGAATCGGTGCAACGGCTCTCATTACCCTCAAGTCATAAACCATCAAAAACCTGTCCACTGTAAAGTTTCCGTGTCTGTAAGGACAAACAACTTACAGCATGGCTGAAATGCGATATCACAAATTAAAGCTCTGCGGTGGTTTGATGGAACAAAATCCTAACCTGCTGGCAAAGCCACAAGTGACAAGGTGGTTTCCATGCACGTCAAAATCAGAAAGAGTTCCAGTGTGGGCTTCTAAGGTATGCTCGACTTGGAGCGTGTTCGGATCTCTCAAAGTGACCTAAAATTTTGTAATAGTATTACGTGTAGTTCTTCAATAAAAAACTTTATGAACTTAAAGAGCACCTTTCCACTTGTGTCACCAGTACATATAAATCGTGAATGCTGCCGAAGAATCGCACATCCAGCTTCACCAATGTCGACCTACACACATCAAGTCATTGTGAGGTTCTAATATACCACAGACAATTGGGAAGTATTGCCGTAGGTAGATGCGAAACACCAGGCAAATGCCGGGCATATGTGCATACCTGTCTGGTTTCTTCTGCTTGGGTTAAATCCAATTCAACGAGTTTATCCTGATGTCCTCCCATCAACAACGTGGTTGGCGAAGTCACCGACATACACTGCATTTCTTCCATGGCATCAGTGCTACAAGTTTGTTAACTATGTTTTGGTTCAATTTCATTTTGGTTATACTAATGTGATGTCAGACAGAGGTAAAGATTGGACAAGATTAAAAAAATTACAGATGAAAACAGTTATAATGTAAATTGAATCAGTTGAGTAATTTGCAATAGTCTGATCATAGTCAGATGAATTGAGTACTTTGTATTCTCAAGTGTGCCTTATCTAACTGACAGAATTCTACTTCATCATCCTCACATTGTATAATAAAACAAAAATTTGAAACGAAAAATGAATACTTCTCCCCCAAACACACTTCTTCAAAGCCCTAATAGATGGCAAATTATCTTACGTGTGATTGAAAATGCACAAGCCTTGGCGTGACTGACATCGCAAACTGTCTCGTGTCAGCGCTAATATCCCAGAATCGATAGAGCAAATTTGTCTGACATCATTGGTAGCGTGTATTTGAAAAGAAGTGTATTTCTGCATGTCTGGTCCATAATAAGATGTAACATGCCCCTGGAGTTAAAGATACGCCACATATTGTAAGTACACGTTTCAAAGCAGTCTATCGATCATAAGTGAAACCAAGAGCCAGCAAATACCCCTTGATTTCCCATCCATAAAAGCTCTTCGTGTATGTCAAAAGACACAGCAGATACGCCGAAGCGATCGCCACCATCGGCTAACAGACTGCGTAATTCAGAGTATTCTGCAGTTTGCATGGGCAGTACTTCTGGATAACTCGCAAGGCCAGTTTCAGCGGTAAATGTACCTTGCAGCGGTGAGAAGCCGTCATCGTGGTACTCCATGTCATTTGAGCAATTTCCTTTTAAAAAAATCACAAAGACTGTTAGTGCAGTTGTGGCCGGCCGGTGAACTAGTTCTTGGATTGTTTAGGTGAAAATGCTATGTAAATTACTTCAACCAGCCCTTTTAGGAATATGATAAGCTTGAAATCGAACACAAATACAGAAACTCAATGATTTGCGGTATCAATTGTCATGTTGGAATCCGAGAGCTACGTAAATATACGGTCGTTCACCAGCAAGTGGAACACAGTCGCAGCG
The DNA here is from genome assembly GCA_034695085.1 of Cylindroiulus punctatus. Taxonomy (NCBI): domain Eukaryota; kingdom Metazoa; phylum Arthropoda; class Diplopoda; order Julida; family Julidae; genus Cylindroiulus; species Cylindroiulus punctatus. The sequence goes on along the minus strand of JAQFYZ010003533.1, from coordinate 420 downwards.
AGCAAGTGTGTACATTTTGAAATATATGCAACTATAGGGTGCATTAGGTAGGAACTTTTACGTTCATAATTACGTTGATTCGGTCAAACCTCTAGAAGAATATTCTTCTTACTATATACTCTCTTCTTTACTCCTGTTATCGTTTGTCTCCTATACCAGGCTCTGCCTATACTCAGTCAGGAAGAGCCTTGGATAGCTCTTTCGGGCGATCATTGTATTTTGACACTCTATATATGTAGCATAGGGTACAATTGTACATGTACCATGCATGCTGTAGTCGCGACGTACACCTTGAACACGAAAGTTAGAATGCACACATAAAAGTAAATGAATCGCAGCGGAAAGAAAACTTACACTCACGGACTATTAACGGGCATAGCTTGGACGTGTGACAAATGTTATTATGTTTCTACGAGCATT
>JAQFYZ010003532.1:0-13171 GCA_034695085.1 Cylindroiulus punctatus | reverse complement strand
GTCGTCGCAACGCATTCCGTTCTTCGCCGCGCTGCCCTGTTTGGATTGTCGGCAAACCTCGCTTGGGTCAAAGCTCACGTGGGGATTGAAGGCAACGAGCGGGCGGACGCCCTGGCTAGGGAGGCCGTCTCTCTGCGGGTCGCTCCCCACCTGGATCTCTTCCCCCTCAGCTTCGCGAAGCAGGCTCTGCGGCAGGACAGTTTGGACATGTGGGAGCATATGTACCATGCTTAGGCGCGCTCCTCCGCCGAGCAGGGCAAGCACCACCTAGCCGTACACCTGCCTGACATCGCGGACGCTGCACGACTCCACCGCAGTCGGCCTCCGAACTTTCTCTCCACGCAGCAGCTTCTCGGCCACGGGGGTTTTCGTGAATATCTTCACCGATTTCATCTCGCCTTTGATCCTTCCTGCTTCTGCAAAACGGGCGACCCCCAGACCGCTTCACATGTTATCCGCGACTGTGCCGCCTTCACCCCTGAGCGCCTGACCCACGGCGTCACCGGTCACCGTGCGGTCGACAACATCGACAACGGGGCCTACTGGGACTTCCTCTCGGCCATCATGCGGAAACTTTTCCGCCTTAACGCAGCCCACCGCATCCACCCCCATCAACCGCCATGAGCGCCCCCGCCCCTTAACGCCATCACTACTATCGCCGGCACCTTCCTCGAACACCCCTGTCACTTCTGTTCCTACTCTTGCGCTTTTTCATGTCTCATTCACCTGTTCCTATCAGTCCTTCATTCTTATGTTCACATTTTTTGTTTGCATTTAATTTTAAAGTGATTTCACGTTTTGCACATTTACTGTCATTATGCACATTTTCATTTGTTTATTTTGCATATTTGTTATGTTTATTATGTTCCTGGATTTGCCATTTTCACGTCTTGTTGTTCTCATACATTTTTCATTCATCCTTTTCACACTTATTTGCATTTCCTTTCTTTCCTTGCGCTCAAACATACTTTACCTAAGTTTATTTTATTATTCATACATTTTGCATTTCCATGCATGTTTATTGCCTTCTTGCATTGCGTCTCCACTTGTTTTATCATGTTCACCCATATGTTTAACCATCACGCTCCCCATCACCCACGCCCTTGCGCCTTAGGATTCGTTTCCAGCACCATTGAAATACCCCAGGCATCGAGCTTTATCTTGTGCCGTCGCCTCCAGCCTCTGCAGCAGCTGGGACTGCCCTCTCCCCTGACCAGGCGGTCAGCGGGAAAATCGCGATTTTTCCGGTTGTGTTCGCGCCAGTGCTTTCATCTTTTGGGAGCACCTTCTACCCATCAATACCTTTGCTCCGCACCTGGATTTATCAAAATCGGCCGGTTATTTCGTCTTTTACAGCGGCTTAAAGGTACGTCCGCCCTGGGCGCTCTACCGCGGTAACCGCGTGAGCCACCGCGGTCGTTCGCATCTCCACGGACTCGCGTGGCCTCCCTCTACGCTCCGCACCAAGAAATTCGCCTGTACTCCCAGAACTTTGGGAGTTATCGCCGTTTTCGGGACCCCCACCTGACTTGGCGGATCGGATCCCTTGCTGTGCACAAACTGTAAGTCCCCCGGCCATGTGGCCATCACCATTCGTTCGCCACGTCCCTGCATGCCTCTCCGCACTTTCGTTCATCCAAATCGGCGCTTTAGTTCTCCATTTATTAACATTTTAATTTGGCCTATTGTCCTTTTCATTTTCCCGCCAAAAAACGCGATTTTTTTTCGGACTTTGGCAGTCCATATCCACGGACTCGTTCCCCCAGCGGTCATTTCCTGCCTGCCACCTGAAGTGCCCGACACCCTCTGCCTGCTTCCCAAACGGCGCACTCGGGCGCCTTGCGGTTTTGGCCCCACGGACCCCCGAACTTGGCCCGCCGCCACGCCAATTTTCCCGCCAAAACGCGGGATTATAGGATGTGTCCTCATCTCTGTTACGGATACGGCCTCGGCCAACACGATTGAGAACCTCAAAGTGGGCCTCACCAAGGAAGGGGGTCCAGTGCCTAAACCCACTCGGCCCAACACAGGGACCACAATGCGACCTCTTTCAATGCCAACCAGTCCACCGGCTATTTCAACGCAGCGGGCGCAGGTGTTGGCATCTCAAATGCCCGCGCTGTGGCCCTCCTCCAAACCAAAAGACCCGCTCATCCCGGCATCTGGAGGGACACTACGGGGACGTTGCACCCACTGCTCCCACGACGTTATGGCGGCCCCAAGGCATGGCATCTTCTTCTCTCTGCACGATTACCACCATCCGGGAAAGATCATGGATTTCGGCACTGCCTGGCTGCTGCGTACCAAGATCCTTACCAGTGATTGGATCGATGAAGATGCTGCCAACAACCCAACTGGGGAGGGCCAGCCCATGGTACCGGTGGTACCCCACCATGAATACTGCAGTAGTGGCAGCTCGGCGGCAGCTCTGCGCACTCCGACGCCGGCACCTGGACGGGACGTGCGCCTACAACAATTTCTCGTAGTGCGCAAAGTGGTGCAAAACCTAGTGGAAGGATTGACTTTCCAGAACAGACAACTCCAGCACGTTGGTTTACCCACACTGGACATGCGATCGGCCACCGGCTGGGGGTTGGAGGGTCGCAGACTCTTGGACCTACCGATGCCTCCACCACCAACGGCGGCGGACAGGAGTTTGCTGGCCATCGCGGACAAGGCCGACTATGTGTGGGCGTACCGAGGCTCGGAGCCCAAACGCAAGCGTCCGCTCACGTCTCTGTTGGCAAAGACACCGGCGGAGGACTCGTCATCCTCCCGCTATAGCACGCCTAAAGGACGTCCGGTGAACACTCACCCCGGCCAGGAACACCAGGGAGCCTCAGGTGAGTGCAACTCTTGCCAGAATCGTGGTCCTGGATGCAGTACCATCGGGGATAGAGGGCACAGCGGACCTGGTCCCCCAGCCCTCAACCTCGGCGGTGGACGAACTCATTCTCCAAGACCTGGATGTGACCACCGTACAAGTGGAGGAGGCTGTCCAATCCTCCTTGGATTCGTCGGAGGACGACGAACCAGCGCTTCCGGCGGCATCCAAGCCCTGGGTGGTGACCACCAACCTCTAGGCACTTCAGGTACGCACCATGCCCCGTCGGGCTAGTAACTTCACAGAGCTGTTCTGGATGACTATGTTGCCCGATGGGACACCTCTACGCATACACAGCCAAACCCACCAAGAAGATCGCCGACAACCCAGATCTGCTGGCACGGTGGCAGGCCAAGATGGCTGAGGATGACCAGTCCGACATCTTAAACTGGTACCTGGCCCCCGTGGAGGGTGATGCGGATTACGTGTATTGATGTTATTAATCCAATTACCTAGACCACATGGCGGCCAAGAAGTGTGCCACTGGTGCGTGGAGCAGATGCACTTTCATCGGTGCACGCACCACTGGCATGGGGCATACCAGATTCCCCCAACGCGCCGCAACATGGGCAAACGCCTTCAAGCCTGCAATATGCTGTCGCCACCGGCCCTGGGAGTGACCCATGTAATGTTCTTGAGGGCCCCATACCTCGGAGGGGGGGGGCCCGTTTAGCCGTTACAAAAGAGTAGCCAAGTAGTGATACGGGCGGCCTGTGCCGGACCCACCACCCGGAGTCCCCCGCATGGGGGCGCAGAATTATCCGTGCTCCCCTGGCCTTCATGGCCCGGGACTGCCGCCGTCATTAGCGTTGCATGCCTGTCGCATGCTTAGAATAGACACTTTTATTACCATTCATGCTCTGTTTTTGCTATTTTTGCCTTTCAAGTGTGTAGACAAATTGTTTGCAATTATCGTTACTTTTATTACCATTCATGCTCTGTTTTTTCAAGTGTTTCAAGTTGCCTTTTAAGTGTGTGTCTAACGATATGTCGTGTTATCTTTACCAGTTTATCATATATTGCCATCTTTTGCCTAAACGTTGCCCATCCCAGATACCCATCTTGCATAGGGAAACTCTTGATCCTGGGTCATGAGTCGGTATGGGCACGTGCAGTTGTTGCTTGCCTATATCCGGTGACCATTAGCGTCACCTTTTATATTTTTTATCTTAGATTACGAAAAGTGCCATCCCAGCGTGCGCTTTTCACTTCCCGAGTTCGATCGGACCAGGGCACTGGGGTGGCACCTTTCCCCGTTTTTTCTTTGCTGCCTATCGCTGTTATGTCATCACTTTATAGCGTTTTATTACCCCAGCCGTTTTTTCGCACGTTAGTGGGAACAGCGTCTGATGTCTTGTTTTCTTCCTAATTACCAGTGTATTCATGCCGGCCGGAATTGCGACGGCCCCTGTCCCCGATCACGTATCATATTTGCACTATGTTTTATTTTCCTCATGGTCGGACGTTCCACCATAAGATTTCCCCTCCTAGGGACTCTGCCACTTTACGTGGGGGTGTTTGTGAGGGTAGCGTCACCTGTCTGCCTGCTATAGGATTTTTGCGGACTTTGGCGGTCCATAACTTTGGACCTGCTCCTTCGGCGGTTCTCCACCTCCACCACCTTGTAGGGCCCATTGCCTTCTACTTTCTGCCCGACAGGCACACTCGGGCGCCTTGCGGTTTTGGTTCCGCGGACCCTCGAACTTGGCCCGCCGCGCGCCGTCGCTATTGTCTTTTTCCCGCCAAAATGCGCGATTTTCTCAAACTTTGACGGTCCGTAACTCCGGAACCGTTCCTCCGTCAGCGGTCTGCCGGCCCTCACAGTGAGGGGACCTTTGCGTTCTACCTGCTGGCCAACAGGCGCACTCGGGCGCCTTGTGGTTTTGGTCCCGCGGACCCCCGAACTTGGCCCGCCGCGCACCGCCGCGTGGGGACAGCCTCTGGCTGACTCTCGCGACCTCTCGCGGACTTTGGAGTCGCGTAGCTCGGGCTCCACTTGTGCGATTTTGATGCCTTTTCGTTTTGACGGTCTCCTCTTCGCCCTCTTTCCGACGGTACCGGTCGCGCACCTGTGCTCTTTCCGGTTCCGGTTTCGCGGCCCCCCAAACTCGACCCGTCGCCAGTGCGGACTTCGCGTCCGTGCACGCTCCGCCGAACTTTGACGTTGTGCTACGCGTCCCCTTTGCCACTCACGTAGCTGATTTTTGGCCGTTGTGGAGTACTTTTCACCGCGGATCCACACGCCTTTCGGTTTTGCCGCCGCATCGCGCCAAAGTTAGACCACGGCACCACTGGACTTAGTCTCTGGCGCTTCTCTCGTTGATATGCACGATCCACTGCCACGGCTACGTCACCGGCCTCGCGGTCGCCTACCGTCAGAAGAGGGTGTCATCGTCGGTTCTCCCTCCCACTTCTCCTCCCAAGCCCCGCCTCACTTCCTCCCACCCCTACCTCTGTTCATACTTCCTCCCCCCTTCCCCCTCACTCTTCCCCCACTCATAACCTTCTTCTGCACCCACCTCCAACACCTCCATCTGCACACACCCTCCTTCCTTCCACTTCTGCTTCGTCATCTCCCTCCCACCCCTCCACCTCCCTGCCGGGCCCACACCCAATGGCGACCACCACCCCTTTCCACCCCTCACCCACTTCCGCCTCATCTGATGCAACCTCCCACTGGTACTTAGGTGTGCGCTCTTACGTTGCGGACACCTCGGCCTCCACCTCTCGTCTGGACATGGTGGAGTCTTCTCTCGCCGGACTTCAGCGCCAGAATAAACTAATTCTATCACGCTTATCTGCCATTTTAGCTCCTCCCACAGCCTGCGCTGCCTCGTCTTGCTCCGCCCAAGTGCCACCCATTACCGCACCCTCTGGGTTTGCTGCTCCGGTGGCATCCACTTCCACGGCTGCTGCTCCCTCCTTCGCCGCCGTCTGCTCCACGCCGACCATCCGACCTCCGGCATTGAGAGCACCGGCGCCTAAGAGTGCTCCACCGCCATCCTTTCCACTGGTGGTCAGCGCCACTGCATCCGGGACCTCCATTCCAGACATCCTGGCTCTTTACAGGGACAAAGTCAACTTTCGGAAAGCCGACCTCGCGCCTTTCAAGTCGGCCCCCCTGTCTCATGGCAAGGTGCGCCTGGACTTTACCTCCGCCGCTCATCGCACCAAGGCCATGGCTATCATTAATGCCACTGGCACCCTCATTGCGGAGCCGGCCAGGAAGCGCCGCCCGATGGTCGTTCTCAAGGGCATCTCTGCGATGGTCACCCCGGAGGAGGTCATCGACCTCCTTGGTTCCCAGAACCCTGGCATCAGAGCCTCCATCGGCAACACGCCAATTGCGCAGGCAGCTAGGGTCTGCTTCAAGCGTTCCAACCAAACGACCGCCTGTACAACCTGGTGCTTGAGGTCGACCCAAAACTTCGGCTTGCCGCACTTCAAAATCGTCGGGTCAACATCGACTCACAGATGGTCCACCTCGAGGACTTCTCTCCGCTCGTCCAGTGCTTTGCTTGTCTGCGCTTTGGCCACACCAGCACGGCATGCAACACTCAAGCGGACCGGGAAACCCGTCTGCTCTCATTGCTCCGGAGACCACCCTCTTGCTGCCAGCCCACATCAGAAGGACGCCTCCAAACTCTGCTGTGCCAACTGTCAGTCGGCGAACGGGCGATTAACGTCCACCACCCACCCGACGGACCACTCTGCCACGTCTCACAGCTGTCCAATCCTAAAGCAGATGCTCTCCAATGCTCACGAACGCATCGATTATGGGGTGTAATCGCTTGCGTTTTCTCCAGTGCAACCTTACTCGGTGCAAGGACACCACCCTCGAGGTCCTCCAGCACATGCGTGCCACGGGCATCGACATTGCCATGTTCCAGGAGCCGCACACTTTGGCTTCCGGTCGTGCCAGGGACTACCCAGATTACTGGGGCGAAAAACCTTGGAATCAAAGTCACATGTATAGGCATTCCTGTGACATGCATTCTTGTAACCCCTGTGGCAATAAAAGAGTTTCAGCATACAATTTGCCTGTCAGATGTTGATTAACACATATCCAGCAACATTGTGTTTTAACAGTCTGTGGAATAAATGACTACTTTGCCAAAAGTAGCTGCTCAAGTCGTCGGCCTATGTCAAGCTGGGCATAGCCAACGAGATGTGGCTCGCCGACTTAAACTGAGTTGGTCAACAGTTCAAAGGGTCTGCCAACATTATGAGGAGACTGGTTCGTACAACCGATGACCAGGGTCAGGTAGACCTCGGTCCACAACGGGGCGACAAGACTGTTTTATTGTTTTGACATCATTAAGAGACAGACGACTGACTGCTGTTCAAGTGCAACAGCAGCTTCAGGATGTCAATGGTGCAGCTGTAAGTCAGTGGACAGTGCAGCGAGAGACTTAGGGAAAGTAACCTTACACCGCATAGAGCTGCAACAGGTCCAAGATTGACCGCTGCTCATCGTTAAGCACGTCTTCAGTTCCCTCAGCAGCATCTGCACTGGACATTGGAGCAATAGGGGTCTGTTCTGTTCGTTGATGAGTGCAGAATATGTCTCTACAGTAACATACAGAAAGGGATGAGCAAGGTTGTGAGCTCCAACCATAACAAAACCAAAAAGAGCACCAGAAACTCCATATAATATATTCAACAAGAACTGTTGCTTCCCAACCTTGCAACAAACATGGGGAGTACAAAATTTAGAAGGCAGACTAAAATGGGGGAATACAGCTGTAGAACCCCTCTTAATGTTGGAAAACTCAATGATACCACAGGGAGGTGGAATCTCCCTCTGGTATTTCCCTTTCCACCGCCGCCGATAGGTTTCTTTAATCGTCCCCCTAATTCACCAAGCCTGAACATAGGGCAAAAAGAAATCGAAAATCAGGTGCACTCCTCATAGAAAAGCACACCTTCTATGTGTACTCATCTTTTCAATAGCAGAGTACTTCCCAATTAATGGGTTGTTTTTATGTTTGTGCCTTCCCCCCCTTTTTTCCGTTGCACAGTTCCATAACATGGGACTCTTTCTCGGCTGTATTTATTGCAGCCTTGTTAAGTGACCCATGTTGGTTTGTTGATGTGGCTACGATGTGATGCCTGTTGGCATCGTATTGTTAGCCTTCACATTAATGTTGTATGTTGTTTGCATGAGTTTTTTATTTCTGTATTGCTTCCCCCAATTTATTTGCTTTTGTCGTGTATGCGCAATTGCATTTGAATTTTCCGCTTTTTACATGCGCCCGGCAGAAGTGCCGCTTTAGTAGTTTAATGTTGGTGGTGCTGCAGGTGACTTCCATTTTGTAGTCTGCTGCTTTTCGGCGTTGTACTGTGTATAACTGTTTTGCTTCATCTCAGGGTAGGCTTTGTCTCATGATTAATTACTGGATCCAAGAAATGATGAGTAGATTGTTAATCATGTTTACTTATGTGCACAGTACTATTGTTTCCTGTGAATTGCGCACCTTGGGAATCTCAGTGTAGGAAAAAAACTAGATTGGATTTTTTTTTTCGATTTTCATTTTATTAGTTTTTATATGTTTAATTGTTATTTATTTCTCTTTCAGAGGTGTGTTTTAGCAAGGTTTGCTATTACCAGTAATAACCAAACTTCAAGGCATTGGGATGAAGTTTTACATCATCTCACACATCTAGCCAGTAATTTACTTCGAGTAACTCTACTCTCGTATAATTGCACATTACTGGAATGCCACGAGCGGGTTTCGAAGAAATAGATTGAGAACTACCTTGGACGACTTGTCTTCAATGTTGCAATCACTGAGATGTCATGAAATGATGAACCTTCGAATTTGTGTTTTTTAACTTTAGATGAGGATTTAGCTTTATTTAACAACCATTTAATGTATTTCAGTGCAAGAATATATTGTACATTTACTCATGCTTTTTTGTTAACAGATTATCATTTTTCTTATATTTTTATTTTTTATCTAATAATCTTCATTATTTGGCAAATCATTTGTAACCAAGATTTTCCAACTGGAGACATTGATTTTAATGAATTCTAAAAGAAAATTATATCACATATATAACTAGGAAAAATAAGAATAAATGTATCCAGATCATTTTTTAGTTACCCATCCTCTTTCTTCTTGTATCCATTGGGATTCATTGTCAGCGATATTATATGCCAAGATGTTAAAAATAAGTTAAGCTTCGATTTGACTTGCTTTTTTCTCGTTATAAGATTTTGTAATATGATAACAAAGTGCTAAAATGGCTAAAATTTTCCCAGGTAATGTCATCATTTTGAAATACTTCTCAACATAGACAATTTATATTGATTTAATGATAGTGAAGTTCAGATTGTTGAATGGTTTTTACAATGGAGTTGTAAACCATTTCAAATTGTTCTGCAATTTCCTTCACATGAGACAACACTAATTTTGTATGACTTGATAAAAATTGTGAAGAATTGATGGATCTTATGGGATAAGTTGCATTAAAAATATCTTTTACAACAGTGCTTTATTTTTATTAAAGTTACAGTGAGTTTGTGTTGTTATTGATATCTGTTTTTCCATCACAAATTTAAAACAACTTACTGTGTTGAAGTAAATGACTGTAATAAGGTTTTACAAAATTTTATATACACTGTATACAAAGATTTATGGATGTATTCCTTTACATTGAGGGACATAGAGAGGTTAATATATATCTGCCATTTTTTTCACAATATTATGGACATTACGATCATTCATAAGAAATCTTGTTTTAAAAAACTGCTACCATTCTATGCATACTAATTCTAGAACAGCGTAATATTAAATATAACACACAATATTGTCCACAAACAGCCATTCTTACATGTTGGAGTTGTTTAAAATTATTCTGCCAATACAGGCTATTTTGGTTTAAAAATGTTCATATTTGAGGGAGAAGAGGAGGTAATCCATAATTGTCAAAGTATTAACTTCGGCCCTCAGAATCAAAATAAACTGCTATCCAATGAGATCCTGGTTCTGTGTGTTTGTCTAGATTTATAATAAAACATTTATGAGCAGTTGTAGTTGGGATCAAATCACTAGCCACAACACCTCCAAACAAATGCCTTGTTGCTGGATGTTGATATAATGTTTCTAAATTTTAGTTGTGAAGCATGTAGTAACGTTACATGATTTGTCAATTTCAATGATGTTTTCAAAAACAGCAAAGACAATTAGGCTCATGTTTACATCAAATCTTCAATTTGATTTGATGATTTGACTGATCCATTCTTTATCAAGTTGAAGTGGGTGCCATCAAGAGCACTCTGATCAAGTGTCAAGTCCAAAGCGTATGTCTGACCATTTCCATATTCCTCGTAGGAAATTTCTCGAGCTATGCTGCCATAATACTGCCCTGTTGCTTTAAAGAATTCTTGATATGGACGTACCCACCCTTATGTACTAAATTTTGGTTGAAATGGAATACTTGGATATTGTGCACCATCGATGTGTACACTAAGAAACGATAAATCCTTATGTTGAAAGTGGAAGGAATTAAGATTTAAATCACCATTTTTAGCACTGCTATTAACTAATCCCATCATTATGAAAGTTGGCTGAGGTCCCAAAATGCATTTGTAACATTAATTTCACGTAACCCCTTTCCTAAACTAAAGTTCGACATTCTGTACACTTGATGGTATATTTAAATGTTCTTTCATCTACACTTTTAGCATGAGCCAAAATAATGGAAGGGCCTACAGTTGCTTTATGAGTGTATAAGACTGCACTGGTAATATCCACTTTGTATTTGTTTTTGTCTCCATCTTCAGCTATCAAACAAAATTCTGGTTTGCTTAATATCATTTTAATGCGTACATCTACATAATTGACTATGCGTTTCTCTTGCTCACAGATATCCAACTGTAAAGGGTTATATTATATCAATCTTTCCACTTTTCTTTGCTCTTGAATATCTTTTCTTAATTCCACATCCATCTGAAGCTTTGGAAGGATCATTTTCAGAAATAGTCTTATCTTAATAATACATTACGACACTTAGAAATTAAGTTCAATCATCTTAATTTGTGGCTGGGATTACGGAATGAAGTATAACAACAACACAGCCAATATTCATCTTACAATCCGCACGACATTTCGCTGATCGAACAGCTTTATCAGGTGCTAGTTTTCTTATTAAGAAAATCATAATTAATAAATGCAGCGCATTAGCACTGACGTACAGGCAAGTCACGGTGTAAAACACAAAAAAACCTCAATCAACACCCTTAAATATACATACAAATATCAACAATAAATAATTAACCTCCCAATTCAATCCAATTAGCTACAGAGGTTGTACCATAATATAACCCTCAATTATATACTTGGGAACTATGCGTATTTCCTTCTCGAGACAAGATCACGTTACAAAGTTGGAAATTATCAGGTTACAATAAAGAAATTTTTCGTTTTTTTTAAAGTCCAAACTATCTACACCTGGTGCCATTGGCACTTTTCACATTCTACATTCAATATAAGGGATATGCTAGGGTCATGGAGTGACCCCATTAAACGAGCATTCAACAAATACGAGTACTAAAAAGCAGGGTGAGCCATTGAATGGGCTATGAGTGTTTTATCAAGTACTTAGGCTGTAAATGAAATGGTAATGGGTCTCTTCCTCTTCTTGTACCATTTGATTAAGGCTCAAAAATTACGTTAAGGCAATTAACCAAAACATACTTTACAACCTAAGTACTTGATAAAACACTCATAGCCCATTCAATGGCTCACCCTGCTTTTTAGTACTTGAATTTGTTAAATGCTCATTTAATGGGGTCACTATGACCCTAGCATATCCCTTAAGCCTGGTACACACGCTCAAGCATTTCGTCAAGCATCAAGCATGCTCGATGCTTGATGCTTGAGCGTGTGTAGCGCATGCTTGATGTCAAAATCGTGCTTGAAGCTGTGCTGAACGGAAAATGAACCTGTTCATTTTTTTGGCCTTCAAGCATCAAGCATGATTTAAAATAGAGAGTCACGTGTGCTCTCATTGGCTCATTTTAGAGCCCTTGGCCAACAGCGCTCCAGCTAGTTGACTCCCCCTTTTCATTTTGTTTGAACAGATACCTATAGGTGGCGCCACTTAGCAGCTAAATATCAACTCCATTAAGGAATTAAAATGTCTAAAGTTGCTCACCAAGAGCAAATTGCGGAGTTTTTGGAGATTTACAGGGAACATACATGTCTTTGGCAAGTCAAATCCAAAGACTATTCCAACAAGCAGAAACGATCATTTGCCTATCAGCAACTGCTAGACAAATTGAAAGAGATTGACAGTACAGCAACAATTAGTGCTGTTGTCAAGAAAATCAATTTACTGAGGACCAATTTCAAGTAAGTAAATAAGTTTGTACCATGATTACATGATACTTTTTACAGCATAATGTAATGAAATACATGCTTCTAGGAGGGAATTTAGAAAGGTGCAGAATGCATGCACATCTGGAAAGGGTGCAGACGAAGTTTACAAGCCAAACCTTTGGTATTACGAGCTGTTGCTTTTCCTGAATGATCAGGATTTGCCTAGACCATCTGTGTCCAACATTCCAATTGGCAATTTTGAGGAAGATGATGAGCTTGAGGTAATTATATATTTATTCATGTGCAGAGTTATAAAATGCATGGCATACATATATGCTAGGCTATCATACAACTATGATTCTATGTCTGCAACCATACGTTCCTGCCACTCTACAGCCCCAACCCCATTGAAGTATTCTAGGAACATTTGCCTAGATTTCTTTCCATTGTCAGCCAATCTCCCACGTCCACATGGAACCTGCAATGGATCAAATACCCCATCCGTAGTCAAGTTACTGATTATTACAGAGTTATCACTCTGGTCAAGTTCTAAAACTTCAGGTGGCATGTAATGTTCTGTACGTTTGTTTCGTAAGTAGTTGTGTAGGACACAACAGCAAAATGTCACAGTATCAATTGATTCCAGTTTCAAATTGATATCTGTGTGAAATATTCGGAATCTAGCTGCCATTATTCCAAATACATTTTCAATGATCCGTCTTGCTCTGCTCAGGCGGTAGTTGAAGATCCTTTGTTCATGGTTTAATTCCCTTTGACTATAAGGCTTTAGCATGTCATGGCAAAGAGCAAATGCTTCATCTGCAACGAATACGTATGGGAGTTCGTCCGCAGTCACCTTAGGAATGTTCAATTTGCCTGCCAGTAATCCTTTGTAGAAATCAGTTGTGCGAATTACTCCACCATCTGAAATTCGCCCATTAGTTCCCACACTGCACATTAT
>JAQFYZ010003531.1:0-13174 GCA_034695085.1 Cylindroiulus punctatus | reverse complement strand
CACCATTTAATCTGGGTTGCCTTTTCGCGTATTTTATTAGAGTTTAGACTTTTTAGGATCAGTACGCCATGGCCTACAGAATGCAATGACCAATTAAGAGTTGGCTGACAAATCGATTAATACATGTATATAACGGTATTATCGTTACAGGAACATTCGGATACGATTGTCGCTTCATAGTTTGTTGTCATTAAGTTGGATTAATCTCAATTCCCTCTCACTTCATCGAAAAGGTCGAATGAGAAAAGAATTAAATCGTCTTTTAATTATTGATTCGACATATAGGTTGCCTTTTCTTGAAGTTGCGAAGCTGCTCAGCTTAAACTAATTGTAGGTTTCAATCAATATAGTGGCGCATCAACTGCGAAAACTTTCGGTGTATGTATGCATTTATATAAACAGATTTATATATACGACAACAGAAAGTAAATCGCCGAATTGGCAAAAATCTAATGGTGTTCAGTTCACTAATTCACTTTAATGAATACACATTAGTGCTTATTTGGTTACTTAATATATAAACATGTAATCATATTAGTTCCTTTTTTAATTCATTAGTATAAAAGCAAAGTTCGCATACTTATATGCACTTCGAATTCTATATCAAAAAGCCCCAAGCGGCGCTAATCCTCCAAAATAGCTTCAATCTGTTTAAAATACGAGTGTATTTCAATTTCATCCTTTCTGAATTCAAAGTCGTCAAAGCATCTCGACTTCGTGGTTTTCTAAAAACATTCGTGCTGGATACGAAGACGTAAATTGTAATTCCATGATTAGTGACTGCATTAGTCGTAAAGGATCGCATTAGGGTAAAACGCATTGAACGCACAAAAAATCACTTCTCCATCGATTGCAACGCTATACTAGTACATATATGTCGAATTCTCAAATGGAATGCAACTTGAAATTTGTTTTCTAACTGCCATTCAGATAAATCTCGGATGAGTTTCAAATTCAATATAATCGCTGAACAATTTCATGTTCGCTCAATTCAATGGGTTTATTTTTAAATTGTAAGCTGTTTTTAGCCTGACAACTACGAAACTTGAGACAACCATGTCTTCTTGCATTACAGCAAGCCCGTTGAGCAAACCGAAGACAACATGTGTTTATGGCGCACACACAAGCAAGCCATTGGTTTTATGACATGGCCACCAACATGGCACCGTTTCTAAGATGTCGATTTGCCAGATTGCTTAATACTCGATTGAATGTGAGAAGCAATGTTATTGGCTAGCGCTTTACGCCAAGAAAAATCACACTTAAAAACCGATCGAGTATAATATAGAACGAGGAGAATTGTGGACAGGACGTCGTCCAGCCCACAAACACTTCCAAACGTGGTCGTAAACGTGAATTGTCTGGTCAGTCAACTGGATTTAATAGGATATGAAAAAAGAACGTATGCATATGCATCATCACGTGGGGTCATTGTCATGTGGCAAACGGGTATGTACACAGTGTACATGTATGGGTGTGCAGATAAGTCAACGTTATAACCATAAATTTCCAGAGCCACATCTAAGATATGCTTCACTTTGTCAGCTAAACAGCAATTTCAACTGTCTTGAACTCGCCAATAAAGTTGTATAAACGGACTTGCTAACTCTTTGATATGTGCTAGCCCACATACGAATGCTTTTTATTTAGGTAAAGGGTCTGTCATTAGCACGTTCATGTGGTGGTTTGGGAGATGGGTGAAGGATAAATTATACATTATACCCTGCTGATATCATCAACTATACATCCTATGAGGAAGTGTACTTCTCCTAACGGCTCGTAGGCTGGCAATGATTGCCTTCAATCTGGATGAAGCCCTTAAATGAAATCTTCCTTTCAGTTTAGGCAGAAATAAACAAAAAAGAAGGGATAACATTCGATAGCTGATTCTGCATGGTGTCATTCCTGTATGCTAGACAAGTACTGTATAGTAAAACGTGAACACAAGCAGATCAAGGATAGAGGACAAGTACCAAATATATGGACTTCTGTTGTGCTTTTGTAGGTTTTACTGTGTAACAAACAAAAAAAAACCAACATCAACACGTAATTTTATTTAGCTGCCGCTACACATGGGCAATCACTGCAAGTAGACGGCCGTTATGAGAAGCCCACATACAGGGGCAGCACATGGACAATTATGCAAAGCTAAATTTACTTCTTTAAATCACATGTACCGGCAATTGTTTATTCAATTCTGTTATCACAGCTTTTTGATAATTTGAAAGGTATGGATGGTTAAATGTAATAGAAATTCATTGAATTCAGAAAATATATATGAACAGACATCGGCGATTTTATCACAGTTCATGAAAATACAAATAATTATTTGAAAGAAACACAGCCAATGAAAATACAGTACCATTGTAGCATGTGAATATGATTAATTAATATTTCAAACCAAACTTGGAAACTATGCTAAAAATCCAATAACCCTTTAAAATGCCTTCATTAAACTAAGTCAAACACCTTGCGATGCATCTTGTAATCCAATAGCTATTCAACTACACGTAGATTGATGACGCCATTATAGCTAAATAATGGCGAGACTACGACAACGCCGAATCAGTGTTTTCTTTTACTGAACGCTTTCAATTCAACAGGTTAATGACACCGTCATTCATATGCTTTAATTCCTAAGAGACTTAGCATCGCGAAGTACGGCATTCCCGCACATAAATGTTTACGTACCTAGATTTATTTTTCATTAATTTAAAAAGGTCATACACCTGAGCTGTGATTCGAGGAGCTTTTTCGCAGAAAAATGCAAATCCTAAAAATATCCATTTTTATAATTCTTCACACACAAATGTTATAAAAAAAATGCAGATAACCAAACTCGGCATACAAATGCTGAAATCAGACATGAAAGGCCTTTGTATATTAAATGTACGTTGAACCAGTCAAAGGACCTGTACTTTGAAAAGGCTGGCTGTTATTATAATAACGTTCGTGTATAGATAGGGCTTTTTCGCCAAGCTTACATGGGTTGTTAGACTTGCATGAATTTCATCTTAACCAAGTAAGCTTGGTTCTGTGTAAAAAGGTAAAAATGTTTAATGCGGATTCTGGTGCACATTCCTATTCTATACTTCGCGAGTCTAACGCGTTCAGGGTGTACTGAAACTTGCTGTATGTATTAAAGTAGGTTCTATTGATTTTTAAAGCAGCTTTAGGGAAGCAGTTTCTAAGGTTAAGCACGCGATTGCGGATGCACCTTTTTTACAGGAACATGGACGAAAATAAAAAGTTCAAGCTGAAAGTCGTTCTATAGGACAGAACAACTTTTTATCCAATTGAATAGAGGTGATTTATTCTAAATTGGTACGAATTATAGATGAGGCGCTGCTGCGGTAGCATGGAACCCAGTTCACACTGGTGTGTCGTCTATAATACTGTATATCCCTGCTGCTGCCCTGCGCCTATAGACACCTTTCGAAAATGGGCTTTACTTTACGGAGCCCATAGCAGGAATTATATACATGTAAATGAGTATCGCGGGAAATGTGCAATCGAAGAGAAAGGCAATGGTCTTCAAACTTTTACGTGTAAATAAAAACTTATTAAATGCTTGAAATATGATTTCTTGGGAACCCTAAGAGACATTCCACATGCCGCGAACCAAGGGCCTCAGGCGCCCTTGACAGGGGTAAGGCAATTTCGAAGAGCTACATGTATTTACTAGTTTAAGCTTAACATAATTTTTATATAGTTTTAAAGTTGATGAATTTTAAACAAACAATTTTATAAATATTTGTTGTTTTACAGAAAGTGAAAGCAGTCGGCGAATTTTTGTTGAAAATATTGCGAACAAAATAATTACAGCAGAAAAACTGGATTTTAAGAGCAAATGTATTTTCCTTAAATTGTCTCCAAAAACAGGATAAATTATATTTTAGCTAGGTAAAATCAGAGGTTTTATTGCCAATCTTTACACACAACCATTGTATTAGTAGTGTTTATAATTTATGAATGCCGCGCCATGTGTAAACATTTTTCAAATAGTAAATCGCGTATGATACAGCATTCCCCCGAGCTGAAAGTTTCCAGGTCTACGAATCCCTGTAATATTAATCACTTACCCTGTATGTCAACTGGTGCAATTGACATAAGGATAACAATGGTTTTTTAAAGAGGTAGTGGAACACAGTGAGTGGAACATCATTACAGTCTATGTACCGGTATATGCAGCGTAAATGTTAGACACGTTTGTGGAACAATTGCTTGAATTTTATCAGAAATCCTATAGGCTTACATATTAAGAACAGAAAAGCCTTATGTCCAATTAGCGTACTCCATCTAGGCTTATTGTTTAAGCTGGTTTGCTTGTTAGCGCCCGCAATTGATTCCACAGTCATTAGGCCATTCAATCGTGAACTGACGATAAAATCCCAGCGTCAGATAACTGTAGGGTAATTTTGAAGCTAGAACTGGAAAACGAATGGAGAATTTCAAAGAAACCAAATTTCAATTTCGTCCAATGAAAGCACGAAAGCTTATGCAGAACGTAAGTGCGTGATTGCTACCTTTGTGGTGCCACATAAAGGGCGATATTTATAGGAAATGTAATCGTTCATGAACTTCTCGGGAAATGAGAGCCTTGCAACAATGAAGATTTTCCCACTGTGCGAAAGAGTGAAATGTCCCAGCAGAAACGCCAATATGTCGGGTGGAAAGATGGGTGACATTTGGTAGATAACGTAATCTCTATGGTGAACCACATATCTCCAACGTGTTGCGAGAGCAGAACTTATCTAAAGACATTCCAATATTTCCTTTTCAACGACTTTTGCCGAACAATGCCCTGAGTTAACAAATATATTGATCGAACAGAAGGAGAGCCTAGTTACGTTACAGTAAGACATCTTGCCTATAGCATCATACTTTTCATGAATAAAATTTCAAATATAAACTTTGTTCATGCGTATTAATTGCATGGTGTATTGTGATAAATCTGCAATTTTTACCCGGATATTGAACACGAGTCATGGACGTGGAACATAGTGACAATATTCGATGGTTGTTACACTGTAGTTTTTCTCCCAATTTATGGAAGTCTAACCAAGCATTCTCGATATGAAAAAAAAAATCAACTGTGTTGAAAATTTATTGCTAATACCTCGTGCAGAATTCAAATGGCACCATCACTGGTCTAGACTTTTGATGCATATACGCGTATACAACATGCCTACATACCTAAGTGTTATAAAAGATGATGTTACTCTTGCCAGAAAAGTATTTTGAGAGCAAATATGACACTCGATCCTCGTCAAGGAAGCAGAACCAAGATGGAGGCAATGATGATCAGAACAAAACATGCGATGTAGAAACTCTTTTTTTGTATACAGAGTGATCATTAAAGCTCTGATTGCAAAAAAATACTTTTTAAAAAACCGTTACTAGTTACAAGGAAGGAATTTTGGAAACACTTTGAAAAACAAAAGTATTATTTCATGTATTTGGTAAAAATGTCGATTCCAGCGACGACAGCGCCGCCTGTTTGCACTTCATGTAGACCAATGAAATAAAAACTTAATGAGTTTTACCTTTGTTGAATATTTTTTTCTTGCAACTCTTTAACAGATTTTTTAATTAATTTTTACTATGAAAGTAGAGCATATACAACATTTTTTCCAAAGAAAAAAAAATGCACTTAAAAACATTTTCGCGATGTTGACAGTTACGCCGATGTACAGCATACAGTAGTTCAAAAAAAAGATTCTGAGCAATGCAAATTAATTGGAAAAAGTCTGTTGAGTGGGAACCGAATTACACGGGAATTGCCTTTTGTAATTTTTAGCTTTTTCGTCTCTGGGTATAAAGAATCTGCAATAGACGCTAGTGGCTAAAAGGGACTAGTACGCGCTTTATATAAAATAATTTTCTTATAATTCAACGAAGGTTTATAAAACGGCTCGGAAATTACTCTCGAGATTTTTTGTGTTTTAATTGGCTTCTTGAATGGAAAACTTCCCAATAGGATTCGACGATAATGCTCAAAAGCTCCCTTGCCACGGTTAAGTCAGTAAATGTTTTTGTGTAATCCTTTGCACAAGAGGGTATACATAAATGCATATAAGATAGCAAAGAAAGGTACATAAGCTTGCTGTACATCGACTTTGGAATTTGGAAATGAATAAATTCCATATTACTACAGCATTCCTGATGGTCTCTTGAGATATATTTTATTCCATTTGGTAGGTTCGACTTGCAAAACAAATTTCCTTGTAAGCTGCATGACCACATTATTCAATAAACTTTTCAAGCAATAAATTCCCAGAGGTAACATCTACTTTAAGGATACAGTGTTTCATAGATAACGTTTACATTTCACCTACCTGTATTAATACTTATTCAGTTTTGATTTATTGAAATTGAAACCGCTATCTTGTTTACTGTTATTAGTGAATTCCAACGATTCAATCTGCTGCATGGAAGTCACCTAATTGCAATTCAAAAATTGCAAAAATTTCATAAGCCACTAGGATTATGAAATTCGGTTTCATGGAACTACAAGTATTGTGATCGGCGACTTCAAAAGAGGTAAAATATACGAACTAGGAAAGGTCCCTGACCTAAATATCACATCTCGGATTTATCAAGAAAATAAAGAGCATAAATGGAGGAGAAATATCACAAAGTAAATATTGGGCAATATAGAGGGCAATACTGGGTGATCAGTCTTACACTCAAAGAGTAACAAGGACCACATTTTGTAAAAAATAAAGTAAAGGCTCCTTAAAGCCTTTTATTTCTGTGTTTGGTACGCAGGAAGACCAGACAGGCAGCGTTGTAATCGATGGAATCGTAAATGTCATACCCTGAATAATAAACCCCTCAAGATGGTCACTTGTACCATGTGACCAAAGTACCTATCTGTTTTAAGGGCAATATCTTAAGAGAGTACTGAATGTGAACAACCATTGAGTGATTTTATACAGTGTGGAATCTCTTTTGAATTTAATTTTCGTTTTAAATACGCTAAACACTGATACTGTATAAATGTAGCTGACATGTACATGTATATACGCCATCTTAGGTTCTAGCGGCTGCATCGCTGCGCCGCCTGCAGGTTCTCTCTGTGAACCAAGCACATGAAACAAAAAAAACTTGAAGAGTTCTACTTTCTTCCAAAATATGCCTCGTAGTCGTAGATACCTTACATGTACATGTAACTCAATTATCACGTTTGCCGATGGCTCGTCACAAACATATTTGTTTCCTTTCATTCGTTCTTTTCTTGAAAATATTTTATTCTGGTTAGTAGCTTCCGATCAAAGAAAAATAAAGGCATTTTTGAAAAAACGAGCCTAAGGCCTGTTCAGTTTCCTAATGGCATTGCAAACGTAATGCTTTGGTGAACATATAAAGTTGGAAAGTACATCCCCTTTAGGTTTGCCATCTCAAATCTGGAAATGGACATTGATAATATGGATATAGTTCGCAAACAACTTCCACGACAGACGTAAACACATTTGTGCGAAATGGGCCGCGACCACTTGACGATCAATTTTGAAATTTTCACGGACAGGAAGTCCATTTACGACTTCTCGAAGAAATTTGTTTACACACTTCCACATATTCCTTGCAATGACCCACATTTTCACAGTATATTGAAAGTACGACCTCTCTTGTTGTCGCCGTATTGCATTATGCAACAATAGGAGGGTGCCCCTTAAAGTAGGCAATCACTGATAACAATTCCAATAAAAATGCTTCTGGTGAGAAAACGATTTCATTGTACAGCCATTTTAATGTTTTTTTCATTGTCTGCAAATGGCATACGATTTTCAAGAGATGTGTCCTAGTGGTGATGTATTCCCATCTAAGAACAGAGTAGGCCTAACTGACATAACAGCAACATTGAATTTGGCGATAGAAGAAGTAAAACAGGAAAAATATATCCACTGCGAAAAATGTATACATGTTCAGTATAAACAGGAGATAAGTAAACAACAAATTTACATTAATTTTCTTAAAAGTTAACAATTTCATTTAAATTTCGTCCAATGAATTGCTTGTCGTCTTTTGATTTTTGATTCAGTTAATAACAGACTATGTAAAATATATTATTCATTTGTTAAATTTTCTGAAATTTTTAACAGTAAATGCCACATACCAAGGAAGCTACCAGTGATTGCCTATTTATGAACGCTTGTTAGTATTAAACACGCGTACATCATATTTTTTCCGAAGAATTGCTTGTCATCTTCTGATGTTTGTGTTGACCAATAGCTACATGTATCTACAGTATATGAAATGTTTGTTACTAAGCATATTTTTGACATGTAAACTTTGCGAAAAAAAAAAACCTAAGATAGTCACTAAGTCAATTATACAGTCACTTTAAAAAAAATAATGTCATTAGATTTTGTTGAAAAAGACCTGACTTTTCCAGGCCTTCCCAATTTCCATAATTTCAGTCTTTGGGAAACCTGTCACAAATGTAACCTTACATAGCGTTTTCACAGATTAAGGAGCAAGTCCTTTTAGCACAAATTGAAATAACACTGTAATTGGACAACTTCTAGAAAGCAAAGTCATCAAGGCATCGAGATTGAAGTTACTAGAACTATAAAAAGCTATATATTGGGATTTGCATTCGGTGAGCCCAAACCCATTTGCGGCATTAACGTTTTGAAGCCAGTTCCTTTTACCATAAAGTCAAATCATTTCTTTCACATTTGCAGACAGGTTTAAACCTCGCTGTCTCTCTCATCAGTACAAAAGAAGTAATTATAGAAAGAAAGGTCTTTAGCATCGACATCGTTACTTCAAGGATAAATAAATATGTAAAGAAACGAATCCAACGCATTGAGAAGAAAGCGTGCTCAAATTATACATAGCAGCTTGGGATGCGTTTGGATTGGGGATTAATGCGAAGTATTTATTTGTTTGGGCTCTCCGGGGGCCATATGTTGCTGCACAATTTAAATACTTACGTTAGAACTTATTTCGGAACACGGCCATTTTTTCGCGAACCATGCCTTTTATTGTATTGCAAAGACAATTGTTCTCATTCTTCAAATGTCAATTCTAATTGTGCTTAGCGACCTTTTAAAGTTTTTCAAAATAATGAATTTATCCAGAAAAACAAAAAGATTAATCGACTCGGTACCCCGGTCGAAATTCTCAATTAGAAAAGCGAGTACTTCTGCACGATCTATGTGAACTCTTAGTTGGACTTTCAACAATGTGAGTCAAACTGGAATCGGAAAGATGTCACAAAAGTAGGGCATTCCACAGAAACATACCCTATACGTAATTACCGATCAATTGTCCGATACTTTCCTTGCTTACTTTGATGACGAAATGTGCAACTTGTTATTAAAAGCATCAGTAGTTGAAGGTTATTTAATAAAAAAATTACCTGGTTTCAGACGTTAATTGCAATAAATACATGTACGTCAGTAGTATTGCACGCAGTCATGAAATATGTCGTATAACTGATATATACTTGATAATTATTGATCCTTGTCTGCTAAGTTTGCTAAGTTTGGGGCAGTGACGCAAATGTAACTAACTGTAACTATAACCGTACTAACTGTACCAGTACCTACTAACGTGAGGTCGTGACGTCATCTACAGACACCGACAGGATAAGTCAACCAATTGATGTTAATTCAAAAATGTTAAGACGCTAGAAAGATCAACGAGCTGTTTAGCAAAATAATAAAAAAAAATTCAATTAGTGCAAAAATTGACTCGACACCAATGTCAAGTTGAAAATAAAAATATTGTCCTGCAATACTTTTCAGAAGTTATAAACCGGAGGTCAAGCAGATTAGGCTCTACTCCAAAGGTGTATACAATATGATATTTGAACTACGTGTATACAACAATGACACCTGTTCTAGCTGTCGCAATTTAATCGCTTTGTTTTTTGTGGTTTCTTCTTTTGTGTTTAATCTAACCTAAACTAACAATTCTTTATTTATCAGCCCATCCATCAGACAATCACTACCAGCATGCAAGTCGTTCGGAGAAGCACACCTTCTCATAGTATCTGTTCAACCTATAGCCTATCAGTACAGCAATTTATTTAGATTTGCATTCGTATGATACTTATGTTTCTTGAATATCCCCAATTGTTGTGACTAGCATTTAAGTTAATGCATTGTAAATTTATTGATGGCTCTACAGTCACCATACATAAAATACCGAATTTGATAACGAATCGTAATAAATTCGAAGCGAGTCGTGTTCATTGATAAATCCCTGTAGAGCAGCTGTTTTTTTTCGTTCTCACAACCAGCTTTGGCGCCACAGAAGTGATATAAATCATGAATTCAGCTGCAATCTAGGGACGCATTTTAATTACAGATATTCCATTTTTGGTGTATTTTCAGAGTATTATCTTCAGCGTGCAATCTCATCCAGCCAACGCCGATTTTCATCAGTGCGTTTCCTTCGGATTTTTTCCCTCTCCTGATCAAGAAGTTGCTTACAACGTTGTCTGCATGATGGCAATGTATGGCATTCCATTGGTCATCATTATTTTCGCCTACACGAAAATTTTGTGGAAGATTTCAATGAAATCGAAAGAAACTCGAGGTAATCATTTTTGCGCTTAATAGCATAGCAACGTACACGAGTCGCCAGTGCAGTCAGGCTTCGTATTTATCTTATATACAGCACGATTCGAACTACATATTTTCGCCTCCGCTGGCTTCCGGTATACAGGAATTACTTAAACACTTAGTAATCACGTTTATATGAGCGCCAACCCTCTAAACAGCTGTGCGATAAACAAAATAATAGCGAGCAAAGCCCAGCTGATGAAAAATACAGGTCAAACTTTCGAAAATTGTTAGAATTAGTCGAAAAAAGTTTTTTATGTTCGCAAATTCAGGTTCCTTATTCGACCGTGATGGTTGATGTAATACTGCCCGTATTAGCTTTAAAGCATCGCATTTCAGTACCTTACTACATACATGTAATTACTTTCAAAACTGCTTTTGCGAACGGATTTCGAATAACGTACGCCCATGACAGTGAAGAGAACCTACTGTTTTCAGAGTTTGAAAACCACAACTCCGTCCTCGAATTGAATCTTGGAGGCGCAATTGGAAAAAAAATCAATTTTATCAGATGACCATAGCGATGCGACTACACTTGTACAATGCAACGCTTCCTTGAGGGCAATTTGATGCAGAATACTCAATGTTGAGGTCGGACATGAAATGCAAACCCTCCGTTCCGCTAAAATTGAATACCACCATGTTAAGTAATTGAAAATCTATACCTTAGAGCTCTGGTTTCCAACATGTATGCAACTTAGGCTTATGGGCGCAACTGGCCTGTTGAAGAGATTACATCCAAGCATGGCCATACCGAAAAATGAATTCCACTATAACAGCTCAAGAACCAACTCATTGCATTCATTAAACTCAGCCAGTTTTCCCATTATTTTTTTGTTGTTGTTGAAAATGTTCGTCCATGGCGTTCCTGCCATTACTACAATATATCTCCCGGAAATGTTCAAAAAATCTATAATCTATCATTGGGACCAGTTTCTTAAATAGTTCGAAAATTAACATTTCTAAAAACATTTTAGGAATGCACATAAATCCATTATTGCATACAGCATTCTTCCCAAAGCATTGCATTGGGAATTCAATTTAATTATGATAAACATCAGATTAAATCCGGTGCACGAGGAATCAAACTGAATCCAATTGGCTGTTTGGTTATTGGGCCAATTTATCAATGATTTGATTACAGTACAATCACGGCGTTATTTTGTGAAATAATATTCCACTAAAATCCACTATTAGTGATCTACTATTTTGCTATATTCTATTTCTACTATATTTGCTGTGTCCACTACCATTGTGGGTAATTCATTGTTTTAAAACATTTTCACATATGACGTACATGTAATACGTCCTCCTTTTTGCGAACATTTCGTAAAAAGGATTTTTATACAGTCATCCAAATCCTCGATTTGGTCTCATGAGTAACAAGCAATCAAATTTGTATACCACAAAATGTGAAAAAGAAATTGCTACCTAAAAAAATTCTGTATCCGCCACAGAAGGGGGTAAGGGATTCTTGGTAGTGCATGTACAGAGTCCCCATGGGAACCACGACTCAAAACTGTAGCTTTATTTGACGAAAACAAATGTATGAGGGTAAATACACGCATTCACTATTTCTTGTCATAAAAAATAGTAATTTTGTACTGTAATCAAACAACCAAACAGCCAATTGGATTCAGCTTGATTCCTCGTGCACCGGATTTAATCTGATGTTTGATCATAATTAAATTGAATTACACGCAAGTCGATTTTAAGTTCATCTGCTGAGAACATGCCATAGACTAGCTATCCTTCACATAGCACGAGAATTAAATCTTAAGGGATAACGAGTACTGATGGGTCCGTTAATTTAAACTAAGCTTCCAGTTCCTGAAACTAAGTTCCAGAAAAAAGTGCAGTCATTCTGTCGGCTGGCCTTAAAAAAAGCAGTCAAATAATGGGTTGGATCTTCGAGAGCCAGGTTATAAAAACACGAATTTACAGCCCCAAGTACAATAACTCACGTAACCTAGGCTATCCATTCACCCAAAGCTCGATGCTACATTTATTGCAAATAAAACCCATGCAGGAAACTTCACAAAGCTGGTTAACATAACGTCTTGAATTGCCTATTGACATCAAACGGTCAGAATAAGCAAACAAAATCGCCGAAATTTAAAAAAAAAAAAGTTGAGCAGGGTTTCCACGACTTTTACAGAATGAAACTCCCTGACTTTCCAGGTTTCTTCACAACCATTGCAACACTTAACATTCAGATCCAAATGCTATATCTATAAAGGTGACATTAAAATGTAAACAACCTGTTCTTAATAGTGAACAGCCACTATGGCCCATTTTCGCATAATTGACGACTTGAATTCAAATGCCAAAAAGTGTTCATTCGTGCAACATGATCTATGAAGCCAGACAACACTATCCAAAAGTGCAGCAGCACATAAATGCTTGTTACTCAATGCCAACCATACTGCACATTGCTATTCGGCCTCATGGCCCCGCGACATTTTGCTGATTATCTCGCAAACATACATTCGGCACATAGATCCTACTGAATCGCACTATTGAATCGCAAAACTGGGTCATTTCTCGCGGCATGAGCAAGCAGCGCATGTCTTTGCATGGCTTTTGGTGGTCAG
>JAQFYZ010003530.1:0-13176 GCA_034695085.1 Cylindroiulus punctatus | reverse complement strand
CATTTTGCAATAAGTGCCTTTTTTAACTGCAGAAATTACCATCTTTAAAACACTATACTGCAGAAAAATGGCACTTATGATAGAAATTGCCATCTTTGAAACACTTTACTGCTGAAAAATTGCACTTATGGCAGAAATTACCATCTTTAAAACACTTTACTGCAGAAAAATGGCACTTGTGGCAGAAATTACCATCTGTGAAACACTTTACTGCAGAAAAATGGCACTTATGACAGGTGCCATTTTGCAATAAGTGCCTTTTTTAACTGCAGAAATTACCATCTTTAAAACACTATACTGCAGAAAAATGGCACTTAAGGCAGAAATTACCATCTTTGAAACACTTTACGGCAGAAAAACGGCACTTATGGCAGAAATTACCTTCTTTGAAACACTTTACTGCAGAAAAATGGCACTTATGGCAGAAATCACCATCTTTGAAACACTTTACTGCAGAAAAATGGCACTTATATGGCAGAAATTACCATCTTTGAAACACTTTACTACAGAAAAATGGCACTTTTATGGCAGAAAGTACCACATTTGAAAAAATGGCACTTATGACAGGTGCCATTTTCTGCAATAGTGTTTCAAATGTGGTACTTTCTGCCATAAAAGTGCCATTTTGCCATAAGTGCCTTTTTTATCTGCATAAAAATGGCACTAATGGCAAAAAGTACCATCTTTGAAATACTTTGAAACACCGATTACCCAAAACTGGTCATAATACAACCGTTTATCAGTGTATGCATGACTTTTTTAAGTGTGCACCCCTGAAGAGTTCAATATCCATGTACATGTATATAAATGTAAACAACTTTTGAACATATTTTTGGCTGTAAATGACTAAATGCAGCATAAATTGTTGACATGCTACCCAGCATAGTTTGTTTTCAATGTTCGAACTCAATTTATTATGCAAATATACAACAGACGTTAAAACATAGAAATAAACGTTGCGATGGGTAACATGCTATTTCACATTTCTACAATATATACTGCACTTACAATCATAGTTAAAACTAAATAAATGTTCCAAAGGTTTTTACATTACAGACATGGATATTGAACTCTCCAGGTTTGCCTTCATCAGAAACATTAATTTAAAACAGGTGCCAGCTACCATGCAGGACCAAGTTTTCTTAACAACACATTTATATAATGCAAGTGTGGTGTTGTGATCACCCCGTATTTTCCGAATTAACGTGACTAATAACTCGTTATTTAAGGGGTGAATAAAAACTATGTAAAAATATTAAAATCAATCAATTATTTGACTTTTGGGCCACCCGAATCCGGGGGCTTATTTATCGCCGAAAAAATACGCCATTTTTTCCCATCGTGAATTTCGGTTAACCGAATTCACTCTATTGATCATGTAGGGGCGAGCTGACATGCAAACAAATGTCGACCTGGCAACCTACAAAAATCGAAAGTGAAAATCAGACGCGAAACCTTGTAATTAAATGCAAGGTACATGTAGGTCCAGAAAAAAGGCAAGCCAGGGGGGTTGCGTTGACATTATTTGGTGTTTTTGCAGTTTTTGGCGAAAATTACGCACGCAGGAAATATGTTTGCCTAGGAGTGTTGGATTATTGAAGGACTGCGCACATTACTGATCATGCACATGCAACATCCAGAAATTCGACTAATGCTTTAATTTTTGGTTATTCTACATGTTTAAACTTTTTAATATGATGCAAATGTGCCTTGCAAAAGTAATTGAAAATTGAAAGCAATAGGAAAATTGACTATAAGATATTAACCATTTGCTAATAATGAATATGGGAAAAAAGTTAAACAGTTACCTACATAATTTAATGAATTATCTGATGAAATTTGACTGATTAACAAGATTGGAGAGCTCAAAAGAAGGTAGACAACTTTTAATGTTCTTGGAGAGAAAAAACAAAATGCTGTAAAATCCCCAGTAAATTCACGCAGTATCTGGTAACACTGGCTGTAGCTCTACCCTAATTTTCTTAATTTGCTTAATGTTGCGATATGATTGGTCTAGATCGAGTAGACAAAATTATATAGACGAAAATTACAAGTGGACAGGGAGCATAAAACGTGGCATCATTCAAACACTTTCATGGGGAAAGCAGAGCGGTTGTCAGTATGGCACAGTATAAAAAACACCAAAAATGCTGCAATTCTTAAAATTACAGACAGTAATAGTGATGGTCTAATGATGACTATCCGGATTTTTGGACAACTTGATGCAAACTGTCGCAATTACTGATTTTTAGGTAATTGACAGTAATTTTAGATAATAATACGATAACCACAATGACCAGTGACCACCATCTCATCATCCTTATCGCCACAGGCCAAACTTGATCAGTGCACAAACCCAAGTTGGGCATGAAACAGTTCTGAAATTTGCTTTATTTGTCGGGGTTAGCGCGAACGCAGACCCCACTACCATAAATTACGCATCCGAGTTATCCACATTTGGGATAATCGCAAGGGTCAACACACACGTAGTGCAATGTGTGGTCTCGCCCTGGGAGAACGTCCTCAGTGATCAACGTTAACCCCTATGCCAGGTAAGTATGCTTATGCATCGCCATGCGCGGTAAGTCGTTGCATCGCATGTGGCACCGCTCTACGGGCACAATTCTAGTAAACCTCGTTTTAAACTCGAGTAACTGGATCAAAGGTTGTAAACGTTGTTCATAACACACGGAGATATATTTCAGACATTAAACCATAAAATAAATCACCATTTGTTTACGTAGTTAATCAACAAATTAAAAAAAGGCAATTTGATGAGGAGGTTTACCATAAGATGCGCGCTATGCACTGTTTTCCACCGAACTGCGCATGACGTCATCGTCACGAAAGAGCCGCCATATTTGAGGGTCAACAGCCGGTTAAATCTAATCACTGATTAATCGGCTGATTAGAAAGAACAGACATAATTTGGGTTGTCCATTTCAAAATAATTATTTTTATAGGATGTAATATTATATGTGATATAATACAATAGTATATTTTATACAATGATTAATCTTTTTAAAATAATGATTTTTAAATAATTATTAAAATAATAATTTTTAAGAAAATTACATTAATTATTCATTTGTTTAAAAAAAAATTAAACAAAAAAAAATTACTAATTAAAATAATTAAAAATAATTTTAAAATACATTATTATTATTATTATCCGTTTAATCGTTGCCGACTCTCAGAGGCTTTTAAATTCTCTTAGAGTCGGCAACGATTTGTTTTAAAATAAATGGTACTTGTCCATTAAGGGAACTACCTGTTATGTTAGGGTAGGTTAGGTTAGGTTAGGTTAGGTTTGGTTAGGTTTTTTGAGCATTTATACCTACCCTAACCTTACCTAACCTAACCTAACCTAACCTAACCTAACCTAACCTAACCTAACCTAACCTACCCTAACATAATATGTAGTTCCGTTAATGGACAAGTACCAAATAAATAAATAATGTAATTAATTTTTTTTGAAAAACTAATTCCCTTGTATCTTCCTGCAGCGGAGTTAGCCGATTGTCATAAAATGTTATTAATTTCATCCAGAAATAAACAACCTTATAAGGTAATTCAAATTATTTCCATTACCGGCTCGAGTTTCGCTGCCAAATAAAAAAATTATATGGTTCAATAAAGTTTTCACCTTCGATGTAAGATTGTTATCGCGCTCAAAAAATAAAAATGCACGGTCGTTAACTCCGCTGTTTTGCTCATCAAAAAACCAGACAGATTAATTGGCACAACCTCTGACAAGGTATTATTAATAAATGAATTCATTTAAATCGCAGCAAAGAATAACCAAATTATAGTCCTTAAGACAATGCCGCCTGTTATGCCAAGTATTTTTAAAAAGGGATCATATATTTTCGAAAAATAATGAATGTTTTGAACAACCAATAAGCATTTAAAAATGTTGTGCAGTTTTCGAATTTGTGTGCCCTATATTCACATTACAGCAATGTGGCCAAGCTTATATCAATTCCCTTAAATTTCACATTTCCATGAACATCTTGAAAATGTACTGGAAAATTTTAGATGGAAAACTGATCCAGAAGTGTGATAAATTGATGGAAAATTCCATGGGGGACGTATTCACGTATGATGTAAATATCTTGGGGTAGGTCAAATGATGACACGTGATGATTATACCTTAAATTGATTTTAAATCAGATTGCTTTATTTCAAGTTAAGCAAATAGAAATTTTCATAATAATTTTTTAATATTTTCTGTTGCAAGTTGAGAAATTTATAATTATACAGGATGGATTACGTGTCATCCCCTATCGTAAAAAAGAAATAATTTTATTAATTATTGATGGACATTCGCCAAGTCACCTTTATCGCAGTTCTGAATACGGGAGCATAGGCAAATTTCACATTTTTATGGGTTTAAAATGAAGTTTGGTACTTACATACATGTGCACTTTTGGCATAAGCGAACGTTTTCATGCCCAAATCGATATTTCAAAAACAGAAATGAGTCGGCACCTCAAAACAGCCAGCGGCCATTTTATATGACGTCAAAATTCTGCATAATGACATTAACATAAGCACATGACCTTTGCACGTGCTGCGATAATCGGCTTTTTCACTTTTCTTTACATTTGCTATTACATTTACCGTGTGATGCAAAACCGTGACGTCATCAACATGTCCGACTGCCATTGGACAATTCCACCATTTCGTGATTTTCCAACATCAAATTACGAGAACACTATGCACATTTATGGGCGGAAAACTACTGCAATGTATTACTGTGGTGATATTATTTCTAAATAGATGGTTTTTACGCATTTTGCGAATTTGTGAAATTTCCCTATTGGCTTTTCCAGGAACATGTTGAATTGTCCTCCAATATTGCAAGCGTGTGCGACTTTGTTCAGTAAACTTCCTCTTTGGCCAACCATTCTTGCCCCCTCCCCAAAAAATATACATTTACATGTAGTGTGGTGTCTATATGGGTTGGGAAAGGCAACTGGGCGGCCATTTTGTCACACAATCTCGCGTTTTGAAACACAACTTGGCACAATCTATCAACAATGAATACAAATATAACCTGGAAAAAGACGGGAAAGTTAGGGTACTCACTGAAAACGTCAGTGGATTTCTCAAACTTGTCTTGGAATTTTTCTTATGTTTGCATGGAGTTATACATCTACATGTATATGAATAAGATTTTCAATTTGAAACTGTTTACTTGCACGGTACTAGGTAGTGTTGGACTTATCTATTCTTCAGCATGAACTTCAAAACCAGTGAATAGGTTTTCTTTTTTTCATGATTGAAAAGCAGGGTTGGACAAATTTATAGCTTGTTTATGGTTTGCACCGTTGCACATTTAGTGCCAATTTTAGCATACATGCATCCAATCCTCCCATTAACATCTCGTCACTTGTATTCACATCTACTCAAGACAAGACAACATGCATTTACAATGTAGACCTAGTGAAATTTCTATCCATCTTTGGATAGTAAACAACACCTTGAAATTGTTAAAAAAAAATACATCCAATATGGATGAATTTGCTGATCTTACGTATGGCTGTAAATAGTATTTACTTTAGTTTTTCTTTAGTTTTGATTAATTATTAGTATTTTCCTGCATATTTTATGCTTTACTTTGCTTTTAGCTTTCCTAACACTTTTGGGCTTCTGTGGCGTTTGTCATTCTTATGTATTTCATCAATTTTACTTAACAGCTTTGTTGCGGCAATTTTACATTCTGCATTTCTTATTTTCCTTTCATTTTTTTCAATTTTCCTGTAACATTTGTGTCATTGGGTTAATCTACCCTCCCACCACATATGGCACCGCAGGTGCTGAATGTGGGTGTATTAAATTGAATTGAATTGAAAAATCAGTAAAAACTAAGAAAGTGGATTGAATTATTTCTGGTATCCCAAATGTGAAAATATCACAAATATCTGTATATGTAATACCAAATGTCAAAATATCACAGTACACCTACACTTTGTCATACGGCCTTGATCGGTTGCTGGCAAGTACGTCATAAAGCAAAAAGCTGTATAACGAATTATGTTTTACGTATTTTGGGAATTTGTGAAATTTTTCTATTCCAGTGTCATCTTATATTACAAACTAAAGTTTTCTGGACTTTATCCAACGCCCAGACCCCCCTTCCCCCAAATGTTAAGCAGCGCATGTGAATACATGTACATATGTACGTCATTATTGGCCAAAAGGCAAAGGCCGTTACAGCGAAACATTTAAGGCCGTAAAACGAAGCACTACCATAAATCAAAATGGCCGTTATAATAAATCGTTCATGGCTGCAAAACGAAACACTGTCATTAAACACAAAGGCCGTATAAAGAGGTATGGGCGATGGGTGTACTTGGATGTCATCGGCCGTATAAAGAGGTATGGGCGATGGGTGTACTTGGATGTCATCGATCTAATAAAAGACTTCCCGTTGCAAGACAGTCCCATTTGCACATTTATTTTAGGTGTTCCGAATGAAATTTCAACTTTCTTCTCATTCAGACTTTCGGACACTCATGCTTCATTCACACATACAATTTTTGCCCATGTACGGAGATAATTTTTTCTTCTTATGGAGGTTTTTGCCCAACTTTGCCCAAGGTTTACCTGCATAAAATGAGAAAAATTTCCTCCGTACTTGGGCAAAAATTGCAAGTGTGAATGAAGCATTAGGACAAATGTCACAAAAGCAATAACAAACAATCTTCAATAACAGATTATTTCAAATAAATCGCCATTGTGCCCTCAGAAAAGTTGTACAATAAAATTTTATGCAACTATATATACAATTTCTATTAAAAACTCATAATTGGTGGTCGCATGCAATTCGTAACAACGTGATTCGACTGTATCACGAATGGAACCTTGGTCAAAGTTGGGATACATCTTAGACGTGCAGGGCCAACCATAAAAACCAGCCTGGCGTATCAAGAGCATTAACCGCTATCCATGGAAGCCTAAACATTCCTGGGTGTAATTGTGATGGGAAAAGCACGAGGTGTGGAAAGGCATCTTAATTAGGCAGCAATGACTTTGGAAGCTGCCATTGAAAAGCACTGTCGGCCATTCCTCCTGACCCAGAAACCTTCGGTAGGCGGTCGTTCCCAAGGGGGTCAGTGGGTCAGGATGGCAACAGCATGGAGATGACGGGCGAATGGCATTGGAATGCAACGAGCCGAGCCGTCATCTTTGGGTGGGCCGAGGGGTCGAGGCCCCCAGACTGAGAAATTTGCCGGGGCGAAACCGAAATTTGGTAGCACAAAAAAAGAACAATATGGTCGGCCTAACCTGATTCTCTGCAAATTTCAATACGACGGGGAAATGAACTTTGGCGTAAATATTCGGTTTTTTTTTTTTTTATTTTTTTTTTGCAATTTTGTCTACCAGAAAAAAGCTTAGGTTGATTCAGTGCTTCTTCCCAGCAGAAAATTCATTCAAAAACGTACCACTATTTTGGAGAAAAAAAAGTACCATCCGCTGTATATTTACAAAATAAAGGACATTGAGAACATACGATTACGAAGGGTCGTATGCAAGTCTACAAGGTCTACAATTTATGTTGCAGTTACAGTCATATTTACAGTCAAAGATATGTTCCAAAATTGTTCACATTATAGACATGGATGTTAAACTCGCCAGGGGGACTTAAGAAAGCCAGTGTATAAACAATTTTAAGTTGTATTATGCAATTGTGGGTAACTTTGATTCAACGGCACAATTTCCGGTGTTGTCTAAAACACGTTATACACAAAAATGACAAGTGAAATTCATGTGACTTCATAATTGCATTGCAATTTATGCACTTTAATACCAGAAAGTGCCATTTCTCTTCAGGAAAGGATTTCATAAAATGGCACTTTCTGTCATATAAGTGTCATAAAGTGCATTCCAGGATGATGCTTTTTTGCCATTAATGACAAAACAATTGCACTGGTGGCAAGAACTTGCACACCAGTCCCAGGTAGCATATGTACGTCATTTTTGATCATTTTTTGTTCAAATTATGGACTAATTTTAAAATATGTCCACAAAGGACGTCATTTTTCATTGTCTTTGATTTGAACATAATGAACCATTTGTAAAACATGTCATCGTAAACCATATATTTTTTCGTAACAAAATAATCTGAAAAATATACGTTTGCATTTTTGAATTGTTTATATTTATAAAAATGAATGGCAGATAGATTTAAACGCTATCATTACATGTACATGTAACTTTAAAGGTGTTAATCATGAATGATGGATTTTAGGTCATTTTCCTGAAAAAAATTCATCAACTAACGGTATTTTTTTTTTACTAAATCACCAGCAATGCGTTTCAATTTTTTTTTCATTAGATGCTAACTTCGTTTGAGAACAAGACCTCAAAGCTTCCACATATTCACAAACAGTGAATAATTCAGGAATATTTGAGAAGAAATATAATGCACCGGTTCAGCCAATAATTTTATATTAGTCTATGAAATCCTCTGACTTAGGGAGACATTTTGAAAATTACCCTAACTTTCGCTTTTTTTCATTATAAAGTTTCTCTTAACTTTTTTCAGAATCTACCACTTATCTAAATTCATTAATTTACATGTCCAAAAATGCTCCTCATTTTCTGTAAATTTTGAATACATCTGCCCATCAGTGCCCTACGAGTTGCAACATGGCGCGATCATTGCAATTCGGCATCAAATTCTAAACGAGGCTAGCGGGCAATGTGACGAAACCCAGGCTCCTGAAACTGGCACCGAGCCAAGCCGGCCGCCTGAGGAAGACGATTCGTGTTTCAAATAAATATTTTCGTTTAGGAGTGCGTCACAACGCCAACTTAGCTTTCGGTAAACACGTCAATCTACATTTCAAGAAATCACGCGTGTTTCGGTCATGAAACGACAAGGAAAGCGGACTTTTATCCTGCACCAAGCCAAATAGGGAAACTCCGAAACCGGGTTAGTTGGCCACACAGTCTCGATTCCAAATTCAAGATGGCAGCGGAAGAGTGCCGCATCGTGTTAGCGGGAGATGTTTTGGACGAATTAACGAGTTTTAAAGATGACGTCAAAGTGATTTTGGGCCCGGGGCTGCGGCTCGAGTCCGACAAGGTCGTGGCCGCAAAGTCCGGCATGCTCAAGAAGAAAGGTCAAACTTACTGGATCGACAACCTTCAAAAGCGGGTAGGCTTATTTTCGAATCAATCGTACAGGGTGCGCCAAAAGTCACAATGGCGGGGAATTCAAATTTATGATTACATTTTTTGGCGCTTGAGTAAAAAAAAGCTTGGCGAACTCACGTTTTTCTCCAGTTCGATGTTGTTCCCATTCTCGATGTTATCCTCCGTGGTCTCGAGATACACCACTGTATCGGTTTTATTTTGCTGCAAGGAAAAACAAGGAAAATGAATTAACATCAAAAGAGTGTTAGTGGTCAGTTTTGCCCTCGTTTACATTGACATGTGGATGAATAGTTACACTGAAAAGTAACACTGAAAAGCAACACTGAAAAGCAGGGCAACTTTTCTGTGGAAAAAAAACGAAATTTTTTTTTATGAAAGCCGCTGTCAATGCCGTAGGAAAACCAGTCACCGTTCAGAGTCACCAACAGAATTTTGGTGAAAAAAGACCTGGCCTAAAAGCAAGTTAGAGTAATGTTTCTGGTTTATAATCGATTAAAAAAGTGAGAAATTATCAAGTATCAAACAGGTTGCTTGAAAAAGATTCATCTGTGGGCTTACATGCATTTCGTTTAAAATAATAATAATGATGATGGTGATAATGATAAGAATTATAAACACTTAAAAACAGTATGCTGTATATAAACGGGATGCCTAACACGGTCAATTGAATTATGCGTAAAACCCATGATCAAAACACCCCCAATATGTAGGCCTAACACACGTACATGACATGTATATTGAGGAGTAATAAACGTTCATAACATCTTCTTTCACTCTCATAAAGCTTTTATATACCGCCTATCAGTATATTCAATCGGAAAAAGTTTGCAACTTTTATGCCTAAATAAGCCATTAAAATGCTAATGAGGGTTACACGTCCCATATTTTGTCACGAAACCTTGATTTCTCCTAGATGTCTAATATCCTCACAAATAAAATGTGGTCTTCTGGCACCGATTTTTTAAAACAAGTTAAAAACTGTCGCAAAGCTCGTTGAAGGATTTTTTCCTTTTTAGAATTTTTAATCTGTTTCAATAATGGAAAACAATCATTTGTCATAATAAACACTTAAGTATTGTGTCCTATAAAATCCGTCACTCAGGCAAATGAGGTGCTTTCGGAACCAGGTCTTTGTTTTTAAATCAAGTTATGCGAAACTAAGTAACTTAAAAAACAAAAACTTGCTTACTTTTTCTTAAACAGTACTTTAAGACCTCCATTAAAATTCCAGAACGCTCACGGAAATTAGTTACATGGTCCTAAATCATATGCAGATGCTGGGAATCAAGAAACTCTGGGAAACAAACCCGAATAAACCTTTGAAAATTTATAAAATAGCTCCAAAAATACGAGACAACATGTACGTACTCCAGAATTTTAGAAAAAATTGCTTCGAAATTTTAGAAAACCATTCCAAAAATCCAGAAAACCCCCTTCGTAAATTTAGGAAACCGCTGAAAATTTCAGGAAACCTTTTTCAAAAGACTGGGAATCCCTGACGAGAATTCATAAAAAAAAATATTTCAAAGTTTAGAAAACCTGTATTGAAAAGCTCCTTTGAGTCTAGAAACCCACTAGAGAACTCAGCAAAACCCTTCGAAAATTAAAGAAAAACTCATTCGAACGTTAATCATATCACTGACAAAATTCACAAAAAAACTCTTTGGAAGTTTAGAAAATTCAGGAAAAACCTCTTCGAAAGTTTAGAAAATTCAGGAAAATCCTCTTTTAACATTTAGTAAATTATACCAAATGCAGGAAAAATCCTTCCAAAGTTTTAATAAATGTAAAGATTGATAAGCCTTTTCGAAAGTTTCGGAAACCTCCAAAAATTTAGAAATCACTCCAAAATTCAGCAAAACCTTCATACAGTTTAACAATTTGGATATTTCGACAAAAAAAAAAAAAAAAAAAAAAAACTCAGGGAATACCACTTCGAAAGTTTCGAAAATTCAGGAAAACTCTTTGAACAATTATAAAATTACACCAAAATGCAGGGAAAGCCCTTCCGAAGTTTAGGAAATTAAGGTCAATCATCTTCTGAAGTTCATTAAACCACTAATTCAGTAGTGTTTTGAAAACGTAGAAATCGATCCAAAATTCAGCAAAATCGTCCAATATTCGGAAATTCCGAAAATTCGGGAAAAACCGTTTTAAAATTACGGAAATCGATCAAAACTGTATTTAAAAGACTATCTAAATGTCGAAGATGTTCGAAAATGTAGGAACCGAAACTTCGTTAAATTGGAAAATTATGAAAATTCCGGAAAAAAAACATTAGAAAATCCAGGAAATGGTTGTTGAAATCAGGAAAACCCTTTTCGTGAATTTATGAAACCAATCACAGACCTAGTGATGAACTCGGATCCTGAAGTTTGAAAAATCCATATAAAACCTCTTTGAGAGCTTAGGAAACTGACCACAATGCAGGAAAACATTTAGAAAATGTAGGAACCACTCCAAACCTCGTTAAATGGGAAAATTATGAAAATTCCGGGAAAAAAAACATTCGAAAATTCAGGAAATGGTTGTTGAAATCAGGAAAACCCTTTTCGTGAATTTATGAAACCAAACACAGACCTAGTGAAATCGGATCCTGAAGTTTGAAAAATCCATATAAAACCTCTTTGATAGCTTAGTAAACTGACCAAAATGCAGGAAAACATTTCGAAAATGTAGGAACCACTCAAAACTTCGTCAAATCGGAAAATCATGAAAATTCCGAAGAAAAAAAAAACATTGGAAAATTCAGGAAATGGTTGAAATCAAGACAACCCCTTTCGTGACTTTACGAAAGCAATCAAAGACCCAGTAAACTCGGATCCTGAAGTTTGAAAAATCCATATAAAACCTCTTTGAGAGCTTAGGAAACTGATCAAAATGCAGGAAAACATTTCGAAAATGTAGGAACCACTCCAAATTCATCAAATCGGAAAATCTTTCATGATTTTCCGATTTGATGAATTTGGAGAGGTTCCGGAAAAAACATTAGAAAATTCAGGAAATGGTTGTTGAAATCAGGAAAACTCTTTTCGTGAATTTATGAAACCAATCAAAGACCCAGCGAACTCGGATCCTGAAGTTTGAAAAATCCAGGTAAAACCTCTTTGAGAGCTTAGTAAACTGATCAAAATGCAGGAAAACATTTCGAAAATGTAGGAATCACCGAAACTTCATCAAATCGGAAAATTATGAAAACTCCGGAAAAAACATTGGAAAATTATGAAAATTCCGAAAAAAAAAAAAAAACATTGGAAAATTCAGGAAATGGTATGAAATCAAGAAAACCCCTATCGTGACTTTACGAAACCACTCGCACCCCAACACCCCACTGAACTCGCATCCAAAACAGCTCCAAACGCAATGCAAAAACCGACAGAAATCCACATCCAGAAAAGCGTAACATTCCAAGTTATCATCCAAAAAGTGGAAAAATCGTCCCAACTCACCAGGGTGGCGACGACGGTCTTCATGGTGCCGTCCTCGTTGTACGTGAAGGCTCAAAACCCTTTCTAAAATCCTGTCCGCTTTCGTGTTTCAGTATGTGCCGGCGCGTGGCGAGAGCGTGCTGGGCATCGTGACGGCCAAGGCGGGCGATACGTTCCGCGTGGACGTCGGCAGCAGCGAACAGGCCACGCTCTCCTACCTGGCCTTCGAAGGAGCCACCAAGAGAAACAGACCCAACGTGCAGGTAAGAAAAGCAACGACTGACACACTCGGACGGACGAGTGAAGGACCGACGCCGGCGGTGTCGACGACCGGGGGAGTAGCCGCATCCGCCAGGGAGCCCTGGTTGGACGGTGCACAAATTACGTCGAAAAAAAGAGTTCCGCCCCCATCAGGTGATGACATAAACATCGAGTAACTGCTGACTTTTTGACGCCCTCGTCAGAAAGTCCACAATATGACATCATGTCGGGTCCATTCCTGACTATTGGGAGTGTTCAGCGAAAGGGTCGCCATCTAGTGGCAGTCGAGTAAGCTCCCATGAAAGTAGGATACTTTCAT
>JAQFYZ010003529.1:0-13182 GCA_034695085.1 Cylindroiulus punctatus | reverse complement strand
CACCAAATTTCAGTTGTTACAGAACACAGTTTTAACTCATCTTTATGCTTGACAATATTCAGTTTGTTGTTATTCGTATTAATTTAATTGAAAAGCTCAATGGAAAAGTGCGCCTATAGTTAGCATGGAGATAGGGATATTTTCGTCTGCTCATCAAAGGACTATGCTTTCCCCCAGTGCAGAAAAGTTTGAAAAACCACTTTGGGCTCCCTACTCCCAAGAAAGGAGGTTAGATAATATTCTATACAAAACTCGTCTTTCATCACGATATTCGCAGACTAAGGTTGGGTCTGTCCTTACATTTATGACAAAATATATATTCCGTTATTCGATTCCTGGAGGCTACTTTCCAAGTGCTTAAATCTTTAGCACGAATTTCGCGGTGCCAGTCTTCATTTTACAGTCAAAGCATCGTTTCTCAACGGTCGTAAAATGCATAAAGTAATAATTGTATTTGGGGATTGAAGGCAGACAGGGTAGATTGAAAAACGACATTTGTTCAGATTTAAACGGGATAGTGCATAAATTCCTTCTTGATTTTATGGCTTAATCTAAGAAATTGGATTTATTTCCACAAAGGAAAGACTCGTGGCATAGACGCAAACTTTTCCAGACATAAAGATATTAATAATAGATTAGGCACCCCCGAAGATGAAGATGAATTCATCTCCGGGCATAATATAAATAATTTGCCTTTTCCAATTAAGCAATTGTACGCCTGCGAGAACATTGACTAACGCTTAATTATAATTAACGAAGCCGAAAATGTTAGAGAAATCCCCAGCTTCTTAGACTAAAGAAGTTACTGCTTTATTCGCTTAATGAAATCACGGCTGTTATTTATGGTTACTTTATCCGCCAATTAAGCTATCACTAATACAATCTACTAGCTCATCAAACAGACTACACCTTTTGAGAAAGTTCAAATTCTTTTTGTTCCCAACTTGAGTTCTACCCTCATTAAAATATGAAGGAATACATTCTGTTAGATTGAAATTACGCTTAATAATGATTGGCCATTGGGTTACACGATACCAGTGGCGTAGATACATGTACCATTGTCGACGTGAACCATTTACATGAAATAAAAGCTTCAAGAGTTGCATTAGAGATGTACAGGGCGATAATAAAGAAGCTTTTAAATTCCACACTGTCTGTGAAGTTACTATCGTGTGAGATAATTAAAAATCTTGTCTTTCACAGTCAAATTAAGATGTTTTGCATTTACTGCTTCATTCAAAAAGTGAGCCCAAAGGAGCACATCCTCACGACAAGAAACACCCAACTGGTATTATTTTCCATAATGATTCTCATCCTTTAATGTTTAAAAAAATTCATAAATTACGGGGTATGTGCACGCACATGCGCAACCATCAATTTATTAATATAGCCCCGGCGACCCAGGCATGCTGAGCGAGGGAGTAAATGCAGTACTCGAGCATCCACCAGTTTTGTGGATAATAAAATACGCCATTAATTTAAATAAGAAGTTATTGCTTAATTGAGCTCAATTTAATGATAATGTAGGTCGAGTTGTGACAATTACGGGGCATAATTTGAGAGGATGTAATTTCGCTGGAGAAACTGCGAAAAGGTGTTGCTCACATGCGGGTTTTACAATTTTTTACAACAATTAACGAGGTATAGGCATACGAAGAGAGCCAGGAGAAATAAACCTTTTATGAATCAGGACCTTAATCGTTTCCACTTCATCGTTTCGCAGTGAATTAAGCAGTCTGAAGGTGCTCGCGCCATATAGGGTATATGGAAAATGGCTCTTCTAAGTCATTTATGCCATTACCCTACCAGTGCCCCAGCCCAGCATCAGATGTGCCCTGGCACAACCCCAGAGCCAACTTAACGAGCCAAGGGTGTCCAATTATAACGCACCGACTGGCTGCCAAGAAGTTTAATACCAGCACATAGGGGCCATGGGATGGGCCCTTGATTGGCTGCTGAAAACCACTTTGGCTTCAGTCCATAGAAAATAAGAAGAACCCTTGCTGGAGAAAAGGATGATGCATAAGGCATCGAAGATAGTGCAAGAGTGGCAATTGAAGGCGCCTCCTAATGATGGCTGCCAGAGTTCCAGCTATCCATCCAGGGGTCGTAAATCAAAGGAATTAGCCTATAATCATTACGGCTATGATAATTTCTTCATTATCTTCTCGGTGAAATGTCGGGGTGCGAAAACATCAGCGCCGCAAAAATGATGCAACGGCGCTCCCCATTACTGGCTTTTCTGTTATTGATTGCTTCTTATGATATTCCCCATTTTCTTGGCCTCGCTCGATTCCGATATTGTTCCCGTTTATCACCAGCAACAGCACTGGAATATGGAGGAAAAAAAGCCCTAGGATGATGATGGAGGGGGTGAAGGCACGGGGACATCGAAATGGCATCTTATCCGAAGAGACAGCACCGACCATAAAACAATGCAACCTACTTCTGGATTGCAAAGAGCTCAAAAAGCGAGAGATTCTTCTTTGGCAAGCCGAAGCAGCCAAAAACGGTATCCATTAAATAGAATTTACACGATAACATACTTAAGAAGCATCTAGAGCGACTGCGAAGAAAAGGATGTGCAGTGACGACGTACGTATACCATAGTGAGTGAAACAGTTTAACCGATTTTTTTAAAATTATAGACAAAATCGTACACCTTGTTGAATCGTGCACAAGAACATTGAGGTGAGATTCAATTTCGTGGTTTGGCTCACATCAACATACAGTACAGCTACTCAGTCACACTAATGACTAATGTATGAATAAAAATGAGCTCCAGCAGAATTATGTGAAAATGGGCTTTCCTAAAGGCTCGTAGGCTGGCAGTGATTGCCTGACCGTTAGGGGCAGCTCAAAAATTCAATTTTTTGATTACATGCCGTTTAGGTTATATTAAACTCAAAAAAGGGTAAATTCCGAGAGCTACAACAGGTGTCATTCTTCTCAATTAAACTGCTAGGGATTACAGCGCCGCCTGATGGTACGCAATGCTAACCAAATACATTTTTTAATTTTTTTATTTGGAATCCCAATAGATTACAATCTGTCCATGATGGACATTTAATAATTCGTTTGATAAATTGGTTCTTTGACATTTAGGAGTACACTCAGCAGCATATTCCTTTGAAATAGTTAACATGATATGTTACGATTGACCATTGGGGTACCAAATACATGAAATAAAAAACTTCAGTTCTTTCACCTTTCCCAAAAATATGCTCGTAATAGTTTCTTTTAAATTAATTTTAGTTATGAGGTAAGGACTTCGGGACCATCATGAATTGTAATACTCCTACGTATAATTACAAACTCGGACAAACTTTGGAAGACGAGAAGATTCTTTCTTTCAGTGCTCAGGTGTATCGTTTGTTGTGCAATAAATTTGCAGTCAGACCACGTAATTATAACAACATCACTGTCTATGTGAATTCAAAGGTTGGAAATCATTTTGGTACAAACTGTGGACGCTGGGAAGTAGACAAACCGCCATTAGCTGCAGGGTAATATGCAGGCAACCATGGAAACCAGACGACATATTTCAATGATTCAATGCTGAAGTTGTACAGGGAATTCGGCGAGGAATATTACAATGGTTTGCAGCTGGAAGTGCTCTTTGTTCCAATTAGCCATTCTGCAGTTTCTGGTTCGTATTACCAATTAAACTAATTATATAGAAACCCAATTTAAATTTTAAACTGTTGCACACCATGGATGGTGTTATGTGCTATAGGATTTCGAATATAACACATTGGAATTTATAAAAGCTTTCGAAAAAGGATGCACCAACATACGTATTAGCCTTGAGAAGGATAAGGTGAAACCGACCAATGTTATTTACCTTGAAAAATGTTTTTCTAGTAAATGAATTAAGGTACGACGGTCTTTGAGCCTTGAAATATAAATAATAATAATGAGAAAAACAAACAGGAAAGGAAAGCAGTATAGATGCAAGTATCTGCATATCCAAACCTCAATGTGTACAAGGCGGTACTGCATTTCCATATAATTTACTCACTCTGCACCAGTTTGGCCTCACTTATTTCAGTTTACGCTGGATATACCTACATTACATTATGGCCAAGTAATGATTTAAGAGGTTTAGTGGGCGAAACCAAAGTGTTTCCATCATTTATTTTGCTCGAAGCCGTTTTCGAAACACTTGCGAATACAAGTTTACCGAAAGAGTCAGACTTAGCTCTACAATTGCATGTTATCTCTCGAT
Organism: Cylindroiulus punctatus; assembly: GCA_034695085.1. Taxonomy (NCBI): domain Eukaryota; kingdom Metazoa; phylum Arthropoda; class Diplopoda; order Julida; family Julidae; genus Cylindroiulus; species Cylindroiulus punctatus. Next base: position 8,954 of record JAQFYZ010003529.1, on the reverse strand, counting down.
CTATCGACGATATTATCTCTGGAGGAAGACATCAGCGAAGCAATCGGATGAGGAAGTTGTTAAGTGAAAAATATGCAAAAGAAATAAATTAATACGATGCTCATAAGTGCATTCAAAACTGAAGTTTTCTGCGTTTAGCAGCTGAAGTTTAACGACTACATTACATTAGAGCAAGTTTTAACTAGCCTTAAATGACATACCCTAACAATTAGTCACCTGATATTAAGAGTTTTAATTACTTGCCTTAAAGCTGGCGAGTTATTGAAACTGAATACCTACTTTTAAAGTAAAAATTGTGAACAGGTCAAATATTGAAAAATCCGAACCTTTCGAGTAAATTGCTTTCCTAGAAGTATACTAACGAATAGAACATATACATGTACTTTGTCCAAACTTTAAGCTGGTAAGCTATGCTTCAGCTCCTCCATTATCATTAAGCTTCGAAAGCTACCATCTAGACAGAAGTTCTTTAATCCTACGCGTATGGAAGAGAGGTAATTAACCAATGTTAAAAGATGTTTTGGGTGGATGGACCTTTTCTCGCCATTGTTGTTAATTTAAGGCAATGGGCAATTGGTGGAAAACGTTGCGAACACTGTTCGGCAATCATTTCTAACTCTTCATTTTGATTTTTAGGCAGTAAAGATGCAATTTTTCTTGATAATTACCTTTAGTACCGGCTGTTACTACTTGGAGTCATTACATGTAATCGCATTAGCATCTCAAGGGGCTTCGAGCAGCAAAGGCAAAGTCATGGGTGGAACAGGCAGAGAAAATAATGGGTGGTGCATTTGTATAGGAAGAGTCAGCGGAGATGATTTTTAATCCTTTAGGCCTCAGATGGCTTACAGAAGTAGAAGAAAACATTCTTGGAAATAAATCTGCTTCAAGATGCTATCATCGCATATAAACTGACGCACAGCTCGTGAACAAAACAAGAGGTTCACCGTCTGGATTTCAGATTTCGAATAAACGACACGGCTTATTTCGACTACATTATACCCTGGGCGACTAACTCCGCATAGAAGAACATTAGAATTTTATGACATCCCACTTGTGTTGATTATAAACATGAATGTGATTAAGAAAGACGTGGTAAGACTGCCGAAACAATTCTTCCCTAAATGATCTTCCGAACTAGAGGATAATAATTTTTAACAGATATGCAAACCGAAAAAAAAACGAAACCAGCATCAAAAGCAAGCATAACTTTCGTCCATGAGAGAAACAGCCTAAATGCATTGTTGCGGTGACTGCAGATTAGGCATATTTTAGGTTTGATAAGTTGTATTGAGTAATCATAAACGGTTCGTGATTTAGCAAATTATTATTGAATAAGGTACAGTAAATATCGTGAGCTGTATGAATGTCAGTAATGAGAGCAAAATTCACGTTTCATGTTATTCTGCTCTAACAAAATTTAAATTTTTTTGCGGTACTGAAAATGTAGAATATGCTTCATGCTTATTTATTCGTAAAGGTGTCAATTTCAACATCATTCACTGCTTACTCGTCTTAGATAAAGCTCCCTTACAACAACTAACTTTTATGCGAGTTTACATAACCTGCCTTAAAGTCTATCACCTGGTGGTGTTATGTTGACACCCAGAATCCTCTGCTTCATAAAACTGCAGCACAAACCAAGCAAGAAGCTTGTTAAAACCTGATGCAGCATATTTTCAAATACATATACGTTTGCAGTTTTTAAGGTGAAAACACATAATTTGAAAGAAATTATTCACTAATACAGAAAAGGTAGGATGTGCCCACAAATGGAGATAAAAAGAGCCTACAGCGCAGTTGCACCAATATCAATATTCCCTAATCAAATATTAGTTAATTACGTTCAATTACAATCTCCTTTCAAGCATCTTGTAATTGCATTTAATGAAATAAGATCCAGCACGCCATCCTAAATCTTCAAATGAACGAGGTTTAATTGAGTAACGAGAAAATCCTTCGTATTAATATTAACGCCAAAGTACTTAAGAGTTGCGAAAATAATCAATCGTCTTGCTCGTGTATTAAAAAAGTGGATATCGAAAGATAAATAATTTAATTAGGATCCTCTATGTTAATAACAGTGAGTGTACGAGCGAAAGTAGTTTAATTACAGCGAACTTATACTCAGTTTTTGTTGGCCCCGCATGCCATCAGTACATAATTACAATACCCATGAATGCGCTAAAAAGCGTGATCTTGAGGGAATTTTCGCACTTTTTTGCTTTCAATACATTTGTGTAAATACTCTTCACAAAAGGAAAAAAATATGATGCATCCATTAGGTGGTTTTTTTATGGAGACCAGTGTTCGAATTAATTCAGCCGTGATGGAAGAAAAAAAAACGAAATTTAGGGAAATGGAAAAGTTTGTAAACTAAAAATGATAATGACGAAGAGGGAAGGACTAGGCCACAGGGATTTCCAGAAATTGAACGAACAGAAATAAGTGAAGTGAATATAACAAAGAGAGAAGATAATGCTTTTTGTACATGGAGCTAACAAACAATGTTAACGAGCGCATGCGCAACACCCAAAATCCACAGAGGCTCGTTAGCCATAACGCAATCATCAGTCCTTCCCCCATCTTCCCCTATCTGATTTTTTTGGCTCTTATTTTCTACATCTTCTTCTTCAAATAAACCCATCGCTCCCCCTACACTGAATTTCTGCGCTGGCATTACCAGGGGCCCGGGCACCAATGTTGGAAGGGCCTAAGAAAACGAATCGTGAGATGAATTCTGAAGAGAAATCGTTAACATCTTCCGTTAGACAACATTGGAGGAAGGAACGCACCTCTCCTACTGTTCTTCTTCCCATCAATATCCACGTTTGCAAGAGACTGTCAATGGAGGTTCAACTAGAGGTCATGAAAACGACGACCCCCAACTACATGTACATGTACAATTTCTTGGACAAGATGTGGTGGAAAACTAGCCAGTACAGCTACAATTTCAATTATACCATTATGTTTGCAGGCAGACTAACCTATTTTACATACCCTTACTTGAGTGAACATACTTCTGTGAGTCTGCATGGGGTTTTTGATTCAAGGCACCTCAAAGCAATCTAGTTAAAGTCGCTTCAAATAGCATGCAAACAGCTTGAACAGGCTTAACGTGAGGAGAGCACGTGACCAGATCCAGATCAGACAAAGTGGGGAAAGTATGTTGTATATGGTTTTACATGCGAGGACACATCTCCGAAATGTCAGTGCAGATGATTCCGGGTGATATGAAAGTGTTCGAAAGTCTTTGAAAGTCTGCATGTAAGCAATCATCGTGTATGCATGATAGCAAATAATTGATAATAAATACTCAAACCATTGCTGGAATTACATGTACATTCAATCATAATCGTAGTTAACTTCTAATTATATTAAATTACATGTGTACGATGTGGTTTGCAATGCAATTCACAAACATATGCCAGGTTGACATGTATGGTTGTGGTACGACCCTTTTCAATTATTCATTCAAATGGTCTTATTACCAATACATGAACACTATCATATTCAATAAATATTTAGATGATTAAACAGACTGTATAAAAATACATATTTTACATTAAAAATTAAATCATTTTATCCTCAAGCAGACTCACTTATCAAGATGCTGTGGCTAAAATCACTTAGCAATGCAAACATGGATATTTAAACAGGCGGTTTAACCCTAACCAAAGTAGGGGAAATATGGAATGAGGCAGAAGTATAGAATTTGTTCCTTTTGAGAAATTTCATTCGAGACGGTTCATAAAAGTCAACCAAAGACAAAAATAATAATGAATAATTGCTACGAGGATTACTAGGCAAAATACAATACAAAATGTAGAAGGAAAGGAGGACGAACGATACTACTACATGTATGCATACAAAAGCTCAAAAAAGTCAAATAATTACGCAGCATGAATTGAATTTTTTCTATTTCCTTGATCCTGGACAATCATTGATTGATGAAAACATATCCTGAAACTTGGATTTCATAAACATTCTAGGACATGAAGCTACCGCTGTGCAGTTTTACATTCTAGTTCTGCTTACAAAAAATGACATTTGGGAAATTAGGAAGATATTTCCCCTTAGTTGGCCTTTACCATTCCAACTCGATAGCAAGCAAATACATTAGCTTGTTTGAACCTACCCTGGTACGAAAATGGCTGCAAAATGGGGCATTCGAATACTGTTACTGCGCCTATTTGCACCAATTGAAATTAAGTTCTACTGACCTGTTAAAAATAAAACGAATTACTGGGCCAATATTTCTTAATTGGAAAAAGCATAGCTAAATATATAAGCTATTTCAAAACGTATTCACATCCTGCCATGTACATGTACCTGTATACATGTTGGTGGTATGGCTGCACACAACCATATAAGGAAAAATGTGTTATTAAGACACTTTTGCACCATTATAAATAGGCGTACATGTATCTGTACAAATTAACTAATATAATTTATCGTAAAATTATTATTAGAATGCACATCTGTCAATATGTATAGCTATAGGCTATGGCTATGTGTATACGTATTATCATATATGGCCATATACTGTAGGTCCATTTTGGGCCAATTTCTGGTCTAACAGTATTACCACACATTTCAATGCATAATTCAATTTATGATTAGTACAAAAAACGAAAATTCATCATAAAAACCTCAGAAACCACGAGCTACATGTGTAGTTTGCACACATTTTTCTCAAACAAACGATAATTTTCCAAGGCTTGATTTAGCATCTCTTTAATGATCGTGCAACGAACGAGCTCTCTAAGATATTGGATGATACAAGTTGCACATCGTGGATGCCCAAGGAGCTCTACCAGAATTATAAAGACGCTATACAGTGCAGACAATTGTTCCATTTGCATAGAGAAAGTCTACACAAAGCAACGACGTAAATTGATAACGAATTGGATTGAGGGCCTAATTAAGGGAAAACTGAAGCACATTAATTGAACCAAGAGAGACTATAGAAGACGAAGAAGAAAAAAACCTCGAATGCTGAAGAGGGATGCGAGTGGTGCGACACAAAGTAAACTAACATTACAATACAGCCAAGTATAAGAAAAGGTGTTGATGAGGCACTGGTATATACAGTATATACATGTACGTACAGGGATGAAACTAAGAGAGAAAAAAATAGTGGTCTCCTTATAAGGAATCCGTGGCACGTCTGTGCTATTTGTATTGAATTGGAGGGGGGCGGATGCTGGGGATAATTTTAATTGAAATCTGCTCAAGGTGTTGAACTACTCACTGCAGGGACCATCCATCAAGACAACAATGGAGTTATCAGGACACACACGAGACGAACAGTAAATTAAGAAACTGGAGGGCCTGGAGTGTAAAAAAGGGAAAGGGAATATAAAAATGGCGGACAGCTGACTTAAATGAGTGCCTTTCTTATCCAGTAAAAGACGTTATTTCGTGAAAAAATAATCAATTTTGGGATTAAGGGGCTGGCGCTGGGCAAGGAGCAATGCCTTGGGGAGAAAACCAACATGGCCGAACTCATTCGGTACTAAATTTGTAATATTTGCCGTAAAACAGCGAGTGTTCGGCAACGAGTATAAACAAAAACAATAAATCAACAAATTACCTTTCAGCGAGCCAATGAACGAGAAAACAAATGCGTCAACATTTGGATCATGAAGTTAAATTGATGTGCATGTACATGTAAGACGCGCTCCACTTAGAGGACTACAACGGCAATTCCGATTAGCATGCACTATGCTCAAATTTGGAAGCTTTCACAAATGAATACTTTTGCAAAGATTAAAATTCCGCCTGCTTATAGAAATCAGTTAAAAACATCATATTGTAGAGATTCAGAAATTCCTTCATTTGACGCACGAATGTCAAACTAAATTCAATCTTTGAAGCCCATAAATTTTACAAATACGTGGTGGTTACGAAAATCGCTAACAAGGACATGGTCAACAAGGTGCAAAGATCAACTTGTGGTCAAGTTTCCGATAGTTAGCACAATACACTTGTCTTCAGAAATTTAGCATAATTAACACTGATTTTCGATTTGGTCACATGATTCCAGTGGCTTTCTTGAGAGTACTCCTATGTAGAAAACATTTTGGATTCTCGCGATTCTAGCGCCGCCTGCAGGCACTCCATTTGAAACTACATGCATGAAAGGCTGCACAAAACTTAGCTTTCTTTTTACAAAATGTGGTCCTTAATTGTAACTGCATGTAACTAACATATTGGTCAAATGAATTTCTGCAATGAGCTAGGTATAATAATTATAGCAAAGATGATAAGAATTATAGGAACTTAACAGTATATTTTAATACTGTATTGTATGCCTTCGTACGGTATACTGCATGTATGAATTCCGACAGGTGTGTCGTGGTCATCATCAATTAATAGAACAACAACTCTTACCCAATTTTGGGTAATTTACCCACTCTTTAAAGCGTGCATGCATGGACTATACGAAAGGCAGTAATTTGTTCCATTTAAGATCACATCTAACAGTGTCATACTGTATGCCATGTCGTTTAGCGGATATATTTTGCATAAGACGTCTTGTTTATAGTTCTTCACTCGTAATTTAATTCCCTCATTTCATGCCACTCACTGCAATGAATCCCCCTTCGTGTACTCCTCAACCTTTGCATATCTACTCATCTAACCTATACGTCTTTGCCGCCAGGGGGAAGTCGTATCCAGCTGCGCTACTTCATTACTCTAACGCCCAAAAAAGATGCAATGGCCGACCATTTCCTTCATCCCTGAGCAAGTTCTCGTCAGATAGAAGAAATTTTAAAAATTCTCGAAACTACAGGCAAATAACCTTAGCTTGGATGTAGGTGGCGCCACCAGGTGTGAATGCTGGCCTATGAAACGAGTTTTTGCAAACATATGTGTATGTACTTTTTATTTTTATTCCGATAACATGGGTTAGTTTAGTCCTTTTTTACTTTCCTCGAAGAAATTGCTTTATATCCAGGAAAAAAAATATATCTAGAATTATGAATGTTTGTTTGCATTTCTTTGCAGGGTCAAAAATCCTGAGTTTTCAATTTGGATATTAAAAAACAAACAATAGGAAAACAAATATTATGTACATGTATATGAGTATCTGAAAGTATTTTTAATAATAAAATGTTAAGAAAATTACATCCTAATGTACAAAAGTTCAGCTTTTCCCACAACCAATTATTTGTATTACGCTTAATATTCGATTTCCTTTATGAAAATAAGACCATGTTTATATTTTTGATTTCAAACGTCCAAAGTTGGTTTCACTTTTTCAGGTAACTGAATTACCAATTTATTCGCAATGATTGCATACAATCCCTTGATAGCATATACTGTACATGCATATTGAAATAAAATATTCACTACTTCAAATATTAAAAGTGCCCAGGTAAATACAGTCAGTGGGTTAATGGTTTTTACTGTATCTAAGTGCTTTCTTTTTTATGTACATGTAGGACATCCAGCTTACCTAGATTAGTTTTAAACAATAAATGTACCTACTATTTTTAAGCTAATTTTCTAAGGGTATACAGGATTATATTGTTCTGCTGCATACTTCTTAGCACCGATTTACATTTGCGTACTTACTTTATTCGTTGTTTTTATTATTACTATGCATCTATAGCCTACTTGCATTGTCAACTACACGATCAGGGTTGACCCAACATAGTTCAACTTCATGAATTTTTTATTTTTCTTATTTTTTTGTTTTTATTATTACTTTGATTTTTATTCAAGAATGTTCGAGTAACAAAGCCCGTTTATTTACATACGCAGTTTATGTAGCGTAAAGTATGCAAAAGTATGTGAAACAAATTACTTCCATTCATTATGCACCTCCTACTGCTATACCGGTTAGTAAACGGGGTTCAATAGGGATAAATAAATATTATTTTCTATCACGTAAAGCGTACAGTATGTAGAATATGCAAATAATTATAAATATTAAAATATTGCTAACAGGTAGAAATTGCCAGCGCATAGGGGCATGCCTTTTCTTAATTAGTAAAAACATGACGAGACAGCCACCTAGCGATGTACAATTGTATATGTGCGGGTTTAAAACATGCGAAAAAATGGTTAAAAAAACCATGAAAGGGTTAAATGACATAAAAGAGCGTGAAAACCCCTGCAGAAGGATTAGATTCGCAGAAGACGGGAATGAAAAGCAAACCGCAAACAGATTCAACAAAAAATAATAAATTCAGAGAAACTGCAGGAGAAATTAAGCCTCAGATAACAAACGTGAGAATAAAATAAAATATAGATTACACCCGCTGGGATTTGAAACATTTTCCACTTGACAATTGGCACATTTTGCAAGGAATTAGGCCGGCCAGTTGAAATAACAGGAAAAACTAAAATTTAAAGATCTAAAGAACGAATCTCTCATTGACCTAATAAGTCAACGAAAGCATTTGTCAACTATGGGGGGCAGACCAGTTGGCAAAACACCCCAAATCGGCTCGATAGATGGCGCTTTCCCACATACAGTACATGTAAGCTTATGTCTGGTTAAACTACAAAGAAGCGAACTCTGACGCCATGCATAAAAGATTGCTTGGGTCTCGTCATGACAGCCAGTTTTAATTTGACAGCTTGACTTTTAGACAAAGTCATGATTTTTTTCATTTTTATTTTATTTATATTTTTAAACCTTTGATGGGGCAAATCAATCCCCTCATTTCTGTTAGGACATACGTTTAAAAGTCATAAGCAAATGAAAGTTGTTTACTAAAAAACTGCACCTATAATGCCGATAATAACTCATAACCAATAATTTCTTACAAAAATAAAATAAATATAGAAAAAAAACTCAGCATTCCCACTAATAACAAATAAATTCCGATAATTTATTATTACTATTACTATTACATTACTATTACAAAGATACTCGCAATCAGCCCGTGTAACGGGGCCTGTGGCGAGGGTCCTAGGACCAGAGAGTCTATCCCAAC
>JAQFYZ010003528.1:0-13184 GCA_034695085.1 Cylindroiulus punctatus | reverse complement strand
TATCACATTTACAATGTCAGCATGTATAATTTACAACCATTTTTTAATAAGTGTTAGTTCAGTTGATGATGTCAGCTAATTTTCCATTAATGAAGGAATATATTTTATGGATAGTTGCAGAACATTTACCCTATATTTCAGGAATTTATTCTGTATATATTATATTATATATTTTACATATATAATTTTATGTATTCAGGTATTTATTCTATATATCACATATATAATTATATGTATTCAGGTATTTATTCTGTATATATATATTTTTACCTATATAATTATCGGTTTTCGATTCCAATAACATAGATTGATTGACGATATGTGACACATACGTGATTTAACAATTCCAAATCTGGGAATGTTTTCCAAATATACAAGTTATTAAAAAGAGGTGCATGTAATGCCTTTCGTCACCATAGCAGTTACACCTTTATGACTTTATGAGCATCTTATTGAGCCAGTTAGGCAGCACATGTTCCTTGTTTTGTTTATTTCTGGTCTAGATAGTTGTTACACTACCCCAAATATCGGCGATGTTTATTTGCCACCGGGCTACCAATGACGTCAGCAGACTAAAAAAATGCCTGTTGGATATCATATTTTTGGGGGGGAAAGTGGGGCGCGTTCCAGCCCCCTCGTTTTTCGGGATGACTGAGTGCTAAGCGCTGCTTATTTTTGTTTAAAATCCGAAACAATTTGAAAAAACTGTTCAAAACACGGGCTGGCTTGACGTAATCGAGTGATCTTTGGGTGCTGGGTCACCAGGCCCTTGTAATTAATGTACGCTATTTATTTATGTTTTGTGTTGTTTATTTACACCGACGTGTCAACAAGGGGTGTAACATGACATAAGTCGTCGCCAGTTTCGTTCCCGTTCAAATTCTTTTCAAAATATAAAACCCGATTTACGAGGGAGAAGAACTATTGTTAAAAAAAGGGGCCAAATTTAGCACCTCAATTTAATTTCGTGCCAAACACGTGCTCAGACAGTCAATAAACAACGCTCATTAAGGTCTCCAGATGGCGCTGCAGTGTGTGAATTAATTGAAAATATTTCCAATATTTCGCTGCATGCAATTTAATGGTTTCATCGCCAATCCTAAGTAAAGTTTTTAAACATCATAATTTGATCAACGCCTTATCATACATTATTTCATTTTCAAATTTTAACATGCTAACATCCTAAAGTGTTACCATATTTTACATATACGAATCATTTATTTTTATAATCAACTCGTATGAACTGACATATATACACGTTCAGTGTATAACTTCTTCAATTGTTCAAATTACATGAATAATCTCATCTTTGCAATCTCTCGTAATTTATTTATTTAAAATTTTTGTTTGGTGCACATTAATCGATTTTATAAGGTTTCCTCCTAACGGTTAGTAGGTTGACATAGCGGTTAGGATTGGATTGGATTGGATGTAGCAAATCCTAGGAGCAGCTAGCTAAAGGGGCTGGTAGTGATTGCCTGGCGACAAGGGGCAGCTAAAGTGGACAAACATGTATACTGTAAAACAACCTATCATGCAAAGTTAGGTTGGGTCAAATTAGGCCAGGTTATGTTAGGTTAGGTTAAATTCGCTGGAAAGTTTTTGTTTAGTAACCTCTGTTTAGCATCCTCTGCCTATTTGTATACCTGTCTCCATTTATTGAGAAAATTGCAACATTTGAGGATTTTGAATCTGAAATTCGCACTTACTGGGGGTATTCATACATGTTCATGTATTTCGTCAATAGTTTCACGCCACATCAACGAAGATTTGTTAGCATTTTTATGCTTATTCTGCAACATAAATTACACATTTTTTTTCAACTTCTACACTTGCATCAAGAAGTCGCTTTTGTAGCGAGCATCTGTCAGACCGAAATATCAGAGATTCAAATGAGGAGTCGACATGTTGGAGCGAGTAAAGTGTGATTCAAGAGATTCAGCAAGGTTAACAGACCGAGTCTGACCTACAAGCAGTGCCAGGAATACGAGTTTGATTAGCCTAAGTGAACTTTGCCCATATCTGGAATGGGAATACAACCCAGATCCCATGGCCAGGATGACAGTCGGGTGCCAAAGTGCCACATGTGTGAACCAGTTTTTCAGCGAACATTTATTTTGGAAATGTCAAATTTGGTAGAAATTGAAAAAGGCGTTTGGCTGGCATCACTCCACAGGGCCTGAGAACCGTAGGTGTGATGGGTGAAATCCGATTTGCTCGTGACGTTATATAGGTGAAATTTCACAAGTTGGCAACGTTAAATAAGACGTGCATTTTTATGAATTTTTACGAGTAACGACGAAAACAACTCGTTTTTTTTTTATAATTTTGTCGCTATATTTACGGCTTTGCCATTAGCAATGCAGTAGTTTTATATATATGTTTCATGGTCGCGCTCATCAGTTCGTGAAAAAGGGGCATCAAACAAGAATTTGTCGCAAAGTTGATATAACTTGCCACTAAATCGAAGAAATTTGAGTTTATCGATACACGAGAACTACTCGACATCCAAAACGACTGTATAAAACCTCATTGGACTTGTTTTTAAAACTTCTTACTTCAATTATTTTTCTTCGGTCAAACTGATTTCATCTAATGCAGGCCCAATGGTAGGCCTGTGTGACTGTGTTACTGTCTATACTTCGATGCTGACAGTACATTAGCACAATAGAAAATCAATCCATCATCACTACGCTTCTGATATGCTTTCATGTCCTGTGTGAACAAGGTAACGAGTTTTATGAACGAGTTAGAAAAACAACATTCAAAAAGTGGGGTTTACATGGCAATTACAAGATGCTCAGATGCTCACAGATACCTCATTAATCCCTCGTTGTAAACTAGATTGACCCATCCCGATGGGACTCACACAACAAAATCCAAACTAGGTTTGGTTTTCAAACCAGTTTCAGTCGTACCGTTTCAATGAGGTCATACACGATTCGTATTACCGTTAGTATACAGTATGTGTAAATTAGCAGTATACTAGTATTATAAATGTGCTTTCCCCCAGCTCTTTGTAGCTCATGGTCGAGTTCATTTGGCTGTGGCAATCTTAGGAAAATGCTTGATTTTTTCATAAACACAACTGGTAACTAAGTGATAAATAAAATAACGTTGAGAATTGATTGGAAAACGAGAAATATTCGAAATTCGAAACGTACCAGCATCGAATGTACAGTAAACGATCACTGTTGTCGATAAATAGCTCAGTTTTGGAGTAATCCAGTACTGCCCATGTAGGTTGACACATTTGGTATTGAAGCACAGTTTAATTCAGGCAAAATATCCCATCTCAAGTGGAGAAAACAGCGAAATCCGTCAGTTAATCACGAAATCAGAAATGGAACTAACAATTTAGAACTCGAAAAAGGAATAATAAATAGAATGAATTTCAAATGGGCATTTAGAAAAGGTGCACGTGCGGAGCTGGCACATGCACCAAATTCTGGAATCAATTCGAAGTATTTTCTAAGGGGAGGAAAATTAATTTGCAATATTTTCCAACAATCATCATGGTGAAAAACTGGTTATGAAAACAGCAAGTGTTTCTCAAGGTTTCCACGACCAACTGTGAACACCCGAAATTTGACCAGCGAGCTCCTCCTTCCCCCTTTGACCTCTAACCTTCGACCGTGAAAGCCCTTGCCCTCGGCGCTTTGACATTACCCGGAAAGGTCTTCTACAGTAGACCGTTACGCATGCAGTCTCAGTAAATGAAAAGAGAAACGAATGAGTAAAAATCAATATCCGCACCTGCTCGATCATCATTTGTAATTCATTCCCGCATCGGCGTTCGAACAATCGCCGATCGAATCCAAGATGGCGGCCGAATTCCAGAATGCAATATTTCTTCCCACGAACAACTCTTCGGTTTTAAGGCTCGCTCCGGCCGTCCTAATCACTCACTAAAGATTCACCGCGGATTCCTCCTCCTAGTGCTTGTCCGGACTCCATCACGCTGGAAATTTCGCTGTGTGAGGACGAGCAAAACTTCACATTCGCACTCTCGAACGTCTCGCGCTCGAATGAATTACGCGGGTCGAAATCCGCCAGGGGCGCTGGCGGCACCGGTGACGTCATCGGAAGGACCCTGACGACAAGCACACATGAATCGTTTCTGAATCCTTTGAAGGATTGAAACAAACTGCTTTTCTTTTCGGCTTTCAGACCATTGCGGAAATCGCCAAAAACGTTGACGATGAAATTCAGCGTCGTTCGGAAACGCCGCAGTAATTTCAGTGAAAACTTTCATGAAAAAGATTTCAAATCTCAAGTTTAAACGGGTATCAAATGCATCCAACACAGATGCATTTGTACATTACGACCTGAATCAGCCATTGAAAGTGATTTTTTGCATTTGAATTTTGATAATTTTGGACAGATACGATAATTTTAAATGAAACTAATATTGATAGTACATGTAAGTTCCTGCGCTATATAAAATGAAAAGACAGTTCGTTTTTAGAATTTGTCCAGATAATTTTGCCAACGACAGTAAATCTCTTATATTCCCATTCAGACGGTAGGTGCTGCCATCTATCGCCCATAAAGCAAAATAAAGAGGTCAAACCTGAAATTATCGTTTTTATTAATATCATATGCATTTCCATAAGTTGTCAAGAGCACATCCCAAAAAACGCGAGTTCCTGTTCATGTTTACACAAAAATTATTTTGATATGTTGATCAGGAATGGAGAAATTGTATTTGGTAATTTTGTGCAGGGTGTCCCCAAAGTCATGCTGGTATTAATAATTGTGATAAAACATAAAGATCTATAATATAGGTACCCAGTATCTGTATGCCATGGCAAATTTCTCAGTTGCTCTCAATGGGCATCTGCTGACTTTCTGAAATTTATCCTCTATTTTTACATCAATCTCCCATCCACCTTCGACGTCTGTTAGGGATAAAAACGGCAAATAATAAACAGCCTGAAATGTTTTTTCTGTAAACCCTCAGGTGCTGTGCCTGTGTTATATGGAAGTAGTTGAAAAAACGATTGAGCCACAATGTTGGACTTCAGCACTCGACATATTGTAGGCCTCTTTGGGCCATGAATAAAGTATTCATAATTTTAGAAACATGTACGTTATCACTTTTGAGCACGTGTTACTGTTTATTTAAAAAACGCATATTCTGCATTTGTTGAAATAAGACTTTGAATGTAATGACGCTGTGAGTTACTTCCATGTGTGTGTTATAAAATGTTTCGTGTTAGTATGGAGGTCTGCTCCTCGTTCACAGCACACAGGCAAGGAGCTAAGAAATGTTGCTTTGGAATAAATTACTAAAAGACACTAAACTATTACGTATGTACAAGTATAACATGGCAGTCATTCAGCAGTACATACTTTACTAATGGATTCCTAAAACTGATGTCTAAGTCACTTGTATGGTGTAATCGAAGCTGGAAAAAAAAAACCATGCAAAAAAGCTGAAAATTTAGACATAATTTCAAAGAATTGATTTTTAAGGCCCAAGTGATTTTTTGCAATTGAATTTTGATAATTTTGGACAGATATGATAACTTCAAACGAAACTAAATGTTTTAATTCAAAGTTGATATCGACAGTAAGTTCTGCGCTATATAAAATGAAAAGACATTTCGTATTTGGCTAGATATTCTTTATTTTGCCAACGACAGTAAATGAAGATGGCAGGTGCTGCCATCTATCGCCCATAAAGCAAAATCAAGGTCAAACATAAAATTATCGTTTTTATTAATATCATATGCATTTCCATAAGTTGTCAAGACCACATACCACAAAATGCGAGTCCCTGTTAATGTTTACAAAAAAATTATTTTAATATGTTGATCGGGAAGGGAGAAATTACATTTGGTAATTTTATGCAGGGTGTCCCCAAAGTCACAACGCACTTTCAATGGGCTTTAAGAGCAGTTGCACCTATACATGCAAGATTTTAAACATAATTATAAGATTAACGTATTTAAACGCTGCTTATGAAGTCTGTAATTGTTAGAAATAGCTAAAACAACATGCATCAAATGCATTTCTTTCATCAATAATCATGCTAACCCCTTAGAAAACCCCTCATAGCTTCTGAGCTAGCAGTGATTGCCAACATTCAGGGGCAAGCAAACCCAAAAATTGTTAGTATGGCTTTAGGGCCTGCAGGCTGCAGGCAGCGAGGGTGGGTAAAGTATGCAACGCTATGGTTCGTCATAGTAAGCACTAAGTGAGCACTAAGTGAGCTCTAAGTGTGGGATAAAAATCGATGCCCAGGACAAATTGCAGCTGATTTTCAATCGCGATCGATGGCCTGACCATGGTTACCATGGTCATACCTCACTTTGGAGCCTCTCGAATGTCAAACGCTTATTTTGCTCGGCTGCTGACGTCATCGCAGACATAGGGCATCGTCACGTGACCCCTCCCTTCCGGTGCGAGAACGCCCCAATTCGCCGAGGTCGTTGCCCTGCGACGCCGCGTCTATTTTTAGCGAAAATGGGAGAAGTTTGATCAATTCTTCAGTTAATAAGGAGTTAGGGCTCCATGTGGAAGTGAGACTCACCTCGAGTCGCCAGGCAAAAAAGACGGTTAACCGGTTAAGGCCCAATGAAAGTGCGGTGTGACTTTGGGGACACCCTGCTCAAATTATGAAACACAATTTCTCCTTTCCTAATCAACATATTAAAATAATTTTTTGTAAACATGAACAGGGACTCGCGTTTTTTGGGATGTGCTCTTGACAACTTGTGGAAATGCATATGATAGCAATAAAAACGATATTTCTATTTTTGACCTCTTATTTTGCTGTATGGGCGATAGAGGGCAGCACCTGCCGTCTGAATGGGAATATAAGAGATTTACTGTCGTTGGCAAAATAAAGAATATCTGGCCAAATACGAAATGTGATTTGATTTTGCATAGCAGAGGGACTTACTATCGATATAAACTTTGAATTAAAACATTTAGTTTCATTCGAAATTATCATACCTGTCCAAAATTATCAAAATTCAATTGCAAAAAATCACCTTCAATGGGCCTTAAATGCAGAAAACTGCCATAAAATTGCATTTTTAAAAAAAATTATGCAAATGTTTTACAGTAAATTGTCAAATGCTGCATTATTTCATGCAGTAATAATCACTTTTATGGCTGAAAATGTGCAATATTTGCAGAATCTATCTAAATAGTTAAATATGTAAACATGTTTGATGTAAAACTGCAGAATGAATGAAAATTTCATGGAGAATGGATTCAAGTATAATGGACTTTTTTACAGGGAATTTTCTGCTGGGTCCAACATCCTGCTACGTCCAACAACAATAAAGAATATCTGGAGAAATTCTAAAAACGAAATGTCTTTTCCTTTTATATAGCGCAGGAACTTACTATCACTAAACTTTGAATTAAAACATTGAGTTGCATTTGAAATTATCATATCTGTCCAAAATTATCAAAATTCAAATGCAAAAAATCACTTTCAATGCAATAATGTCACCTGTTCTAGCTGTCTCAATTTGTTCTTTGGGATTAATCTGACAAACATAAACTATCCTAAAATATAATTTTTTATTGAGTTGCCATTACTGCATTCCAAGGGGGGACTGAACTACTTGGGCTTGGTCAATCACAGCCTGCAGAAGTCGTAAAAAGCCTGATGAAGAATAATGCTGAAGTAGGAGGAATAAATTGGAATTAATGACACAAGAACGTGATTTCCGGAAAGGGCTTAATGGAAAGCGCCCTAATCAATGCAGAAAGGATGGCGCTGAGCAAGCACCACCAATGACGTCATTAAGGTGCTATTTTTAGCCTTGCTTGTCGTGCTAAATATATCCCCTGCCTGCGACAGGGGAGGTCATGGCGGCCATGTTGGCGCCCTCGTTTCCCCCACCTGTAGGATTTCGAAAATCGATTTCACATCTTTCTCAATATCCCACCATAACCCAAAACTAAGGACTTTGTTTACGAAAACTGGTTGCAACCACATATTTCCTAATAGTCAAACAACGTAGGAAACATTTTCGACTCCTACCAGCAAAGTACCTAGTTTGAACGTGTTGTGACTTTGGGGACACCCTGCTCAAATTACGAAACACAATTTCTCCTTTCCTGATCAACATATGAAAATAATTTTTGTGTAAACATCAACAGGGACTCGCGTTTTTTGGGATGTGCTCTTGACAACTTATGGAAATGCATATGATATTAATAAAAGCGATAATTTTACGTTTGACCTTTTATTTCGCTTTATGGGCGATAGATGGCAGCACCTGCCATCTTCATTTACTGTCGTTGACAAAATAAGGAATATCTGGCCAAAGACGAAATGTCTTTTCATTTTATATAGCGCAGGAACTTACTATCACTATAAAGTTTGAATTAAAACATTCAGTTTCATTTCAAATTATCATATCTGACCAAAATTATCAAAATTCGTTTGCAAAAAGCACTTTCAATGGGCCCTAAAAACACTTAAATTAAATTTGAAATTATCATATCTGTCCAAAATAATCAAAATTCAATTGCCAAAAATCACTTTCAATGGGCATTAAGCAAAAAAATTACAAGAGGACAGGAAAACTTTGAATTAAAACATTTTGTTTCATTTGAAATTATCATAACGATCATATCATAACATCAAAACGACCTAAATTGATAGTCTTGATTTCAGACTTGGCAGGGGTGGTGGTTTTATGCAAGACAATTTATCCACGCCGGGACATGTACGGCGCGTATACATGTCGATATTTCCGAAATACATTACAATGCTTTCGAACTGTATTACTGACTAACCAGCTGTCAGTAATACATTGCGCAATCAGCATTACTTTGGCATCAGCAGTATCATTGCATCATCATGGAAAATGATGATACCAAGGAAATAATTAGCCACATGGATGTTGACTTAACTTCAAGGTTCATTACTGAAGTATGCACTGCAGAATAACTTGAAGTTATGTCTTATTTTCAATTGTTTCAATAGAAAAATGTAACATTATGAATTTCATTGCTGGTTCTGCTCAAGCTGCAACACTAGTTGACAGATTTTATGGCAACATCAACATGTGATGTACAGTAAAAGTCTAAGTCCATATAAGTGGTTAATTTCTGTCCTTACCTCAATGACTGAGGCCATTTCCATCAAGGCTGTCTCATGAGATCCCAGTCGCTGAACCAGCTGCTCCATGGCCATTTCTGACGTCATCGAGCTCAGAGGAGCTAACTGGGGCCATGACCCACTTTGAGACCTTCAGCAAACTGGCAGTCACTGCCAATTTCCAGATTTGCCAATTTCTGGCAGGCATAATCTGCGGTTAAGGCCCATTGAAAGTGCGTTATGACTTTGGGGACACCCTGCATAAAATTACCAAATACAATTTCTCCTTTCCTGATCAACATATTTAAATAAATTTTTTGTAAACATTAACAGGGACTCGCGTTTTTTGGGATGTGCTCCTGACAACTTATGGAAATGCATATGATATTAATAAAAACGATAATTCCACGTTTGACCTCCTATTTTGCTTTATGGGCGAGAGATGGCAGCACCTGCCGTCTGAATGGGAATATAAGAGATTTACTGCCGTTGGCAAAATCAAGAATATCTGGCCAAAGACGAAATGTCTTTTCATTTTATATAGCGCAGGAACTTACTATCAATATAAACTTTAAATTAAAACATTTAGTTTCATTTGAAATTATCATATCTGTCCAAAATTATCAAAATTCAATTGCAAAAATCACTTTCAATGGGCCTTAAATAGGCTTCAATCAAATCCACAAGTGCAACAGTCTCTGAAATGAAGCAAAAATTCTTGAAATAGTTTTCATTATGTTATTCAAGGGGTTGGTTTGAAAATGAAAAATATGTGCAAATACTGGATTATAATGTCTAACCACATTGAAAAACTGAAACACTCACCTGCCATTTTGCAACTGTTGCCATCTGTAACCTCGATCAATTTTTATATCAACAGGAAATTTAGGAAAGGTTCTTCATTATTTAGGTAAAATTTTAAATTGTCGTGAATTAAAATAACTTTCAATTGGGTAATTTTTTTTCTTATAATTTGTGGAAGGCCTTCGACCCAGAAGTACATGTACGAAAATTAAGAATCAGAATTTGGTACAAGAATTTGTGAAATGCCCCAATTAAATTACCCGATAATTTTTACACATTATGAGGCCTTCAAGAACCATGTAATGGGTGGACGGTTTAATGAACCCAACAATCATAGCAAAATACAACACCTCAGAAAATAGAATTTCTGGAAGATATAGCAGCATATCATCGGCGCGGCGTCCAAAAATACATGAAATATAATGTAGCACTAAGCTTAGGTTTTAGATTGAGACCCCAAAAAGCTCAGGCGATCACATAGAAGGAGCTCAAAATGCATGTACATGAAAACGTACAATAGATGGCGTCTTAAAATATTAAGCAAAATGTGGCGCCATCCGTAGCCCAGCATGCAGCCTATACTTTCTCAAATACTGATGCAACGTTCAAAGTTTTCATGCAAAAAAATAATGGCAGGCACAAAGAACTGGCATGGCTTCTCATCTGAAACCTGGCAGAATACAACAATGGCTAAGAAATTGATAATAAAAGCTGAAAGTTGTGGCGGTCCATTTTGCCGACTGTCATGGAGAGGCAAAGGTTTCATTCATCAATTACATTCTGAAATGTAAGTACTTTGTTGGTGTTTTGTACAAAACTAGATGGATCAGGAGGCGAAAATCCGAGTTCAATTAGTAATACATGTCCTAACGAAAAAAATACTGAAACTTTTTAATTCAAAATTAACCGAGTTTGATGCAATCGCCTCCGAGCACCTTTACCGAAGAATCTGAAACCGTCCAGAAATTCACAAATTTCAGATCAAACGCTGAATTCTACGAAGATCTGAGGGCTGGGTGCACAGAAGTTACAAAAATCCGATGCAAAAATGAGCGCCGAGGCACTTAGGTTAGAGGTTACGGATACTGACGGAAGCATAAAATCCTGGATTAAGTTCCAAAAATAGGACTGTGCTTAAAATTTTCAAAATATTCAATGCAAAAGCCTGGTTCAAAAATAGCAAGACTTTTGTGGCACGGCAGGCAATCTGCATATATTTGCAATTTACCAAAATGGGAATAAATCTTTAAGCAACAAAACTAAACTGCTCAAACTCTCAAAAAACTGTTAGGAAGTTGCGAATATTTTGAACAGCTGTTGAAATCCAGCGAATTTACAAAATTTCTGCATCTAAAAGACGATGCATCAACAGCCCGACATCGGGGGCAAAACCTCGCATTACCTCAGACTCCCTTGCGGCCCCGGATCCTGCATCGAGCCACGTCGGCATACGACCGACCAGGTGGCGGGGTTGCGGAACTGCCGTCCGAGGGCGTTCCCTCCCGCGAGGCAAGTGGCGGGAAGGTTTCGGCAGCCGCAGGCTCCGCAGCGCCGGCCTCCTCGTAGCTGATGGTCTTCTTCAGAACAGCAAAGATCTCCTGGAAAAGCTTTTTGTATTCCGGCGTGTGGTTAAAATGGTTCTCGAAGGGATTCTTGTGGGCCCGGAGGCTGGCGAGGCCCTTGGTGGGCGAAGCGCCGTTGGAAGGCGTCTGACACAAGAGCCTCGTGTCCGTCTGCACGGCCTTGTGCGCTTGGCCAATGTCCTCCGAGAAGCCGGAGGACATGGAAGAAGACTCCTCGGTGCCGGTCCAGTGGTCCATGCTGCCCAACTCCCGCTCGTGCTCGTCCATAAAGTCCTCGGCTTCATTCTCCGAATGCGAGTCGGGAGAGTTCATCCTCCGCCGAGCGTTGACCATCGACTCGTACTTCTCGATCAGCAGCCGGTACTGGGTGTCCAGCTCGCTGAGCAGGGAGCTCTCCAGGCTCGCGTGCTCGGCTTCTGGCTGCCCGACGTCCACCTCGCCGACCAGGATTACCTTGCCGGCCGACACCAGCGTCTCCTGACTGCCGTAGGCCAGGCCACCGTTTGGCAGCTTTACCACGGCGCACTTATCGTTGTTGGGGGGCTGGTCCTCAACCTCGTGCTCGCTGTCCAGGAACGTTAGCGACTTGTGCCCGCTGAAGTCTGCCGTTGACGAGTGGCGCTGGTGGCAGTGGCAGCAACACCGGTGCGAGCTGAAAGAATTGTAAAGAGGTTGAGTTAGAGTTGCCATGTGGGCAGAACTTGCCCTATGAAGATCACTACTAAATAATCGAGCGTCTTTGCGGTACAAGCTATCTACTTTCAACATTTGTCCGCCAGGCGGCGCCACGGGGCGAAGAAGAAAAAATCCGCAATATGCGCCATGCATATGGGAGATATGCAAGACAGAACCAATATATGTCTTTAAAATTAATTAATAATTAAAATCAATTAGGAAAAAACGTTGGCACGGATGAGATTCGAACTCAGGATCTCCTGCTTGCCAGACAGGAGCCTTACCAATCGAGCCACAGTGCCAAGACTATCGGATATGCAAGACAACCTATATGTCGTTCAAATCGAAGTGCGCTGTTGGTCAAAAAAGGCAATTCCCAATCTAAAAAAGAACTTGATCCGATTGCAGCATCTTTTTCCTTTAACTTAATTGAAAGGTAAATTTTGTTTTAAAATAAAAATCAATTTAAAAATAACGGCAAAATTTGACTATATTTACACGCGGAGTTTAACAGGCCTTCGCGATGTCAGAACCTTCGGGCGGTTGCCTCGTGAAACACATCAGAAGGTTCTCACATGATCTCATCCCAGAAGACAACGGGACTCAACAGAATCATCAACAGAAATCAAAACATTTAATTTACATTTAACTCCGCAATGCATGTAAACCTAGTCTTTCTTAAAAAACTACATATGCAAGTGCATCAAACTAAATACTTTCTCAATTATAACCAGATGTAATTGTGTAATCGGCACATAAGTTTCAAACGTTGGGCTGATGATCTGATCCAAAGCCGAGATCATCAAGCTTAAGTTAATGATATTATTCATGTAATAACCGTTTTAGATTGTTTAAATGAAGAAAAGTAGTGCTTTTCTTGTCAGTTTTTGAACATCCATCATGGACAGAGCAAAATGGAGAATGTTGGCTTATGAAGTCTCCGAGAGTCCGACGACTGAACGGATAATTATATATATATATATATATATATACAGGGTGGACCAGATATCTGGGCCTCTCAAAATAACGTTCAATCCGCTGGTGCTAGG
>JAQFYZ010003527.1:0-13185 GCA_034695085.1 Cylindroiulus punctatus | reverse complement strand
ACCTGATGAAGGCGTTAATTCGCCGAAACGTCGTGCTATACAAGCAATTATTGGCTGTGTTGATTTCTCAAGTTTCAACAACAGTAGTGAATGGCATGTTGTGTCTCATCAAAGGACGTTGTGAATCTATTCTCCAGATATTATCCCTTGTTGGGCAAAGACATGATTTCCATAGGCAAGCGCGCCGTAGCTGTGTAATTAGAGTTCGCCAGCCTTAATTTGTTGGTGAAGCTTATGTGGCTTTTCTTTATGACAGCGTGTGTGAGCAATTGTTACGGTCAGCAGCTTTCGTCCATCGCCCATAACGGTATAAATTAGGCCCAGTCATGCAGCCTTTTCTTGACAAGCAAACATTGCAAAAATAACGGATCACCAACGAACCCACGTGACCGAAGCATTTATGAACGACTCCAGAGGGAAATTCCCCAATCCCTTCTTGTTGCTTGACCCAAGACAAGAAAAGAACGTCGCGTTTGGAGTCAGTGTCGTTTATAGGGTCAACGGTGCTTGACAGCTGCTTAGACAGCTTAGGACGTGCTCAGCAAACGTCCTAATCAAGATTGAAACTTATAAAACTTTCAGTTGTTGTCCTGCATTCTCATAAGTCAATATTCTATACTGTTCTGATAGTGTACTGGTAGCACTGGAGCAGTGAGGCCAACAACACCACATCGAGGTCAAGATGGCTTTTAAAAAAACGCTCTACGGAAGCTTTCTTGGCCAATATCAACTGACTGCTTTCACAAAATGTGAATTCATAAATGGCACTGAATCGCTTGTGCAAAACACTGGTTTCTGCAACTACTTAGTAACTACTTTTCATATAGGATAGCACAGTGTAATCTAAAAGTCGCACCCCCATCATAAAACATAACTTAAGAAATTTAGGTTACAAGGAACACATTTTTGAAAGAGGCAGAGCCAGTTTTTATATCAAGTATTTGGTTTGCAGAGCGTGCACTAATCGCCAGAATCAAAAATGGTAATTATACATGAAAATCCTCAAGATGGCCACTGAGATCACGTGACCAAATCGCTAATCAGTGCTAAACGCAATTGCTGACGAGAGCAAACAATCTTAGGATGTTTTCTACATTGTGGAAATCTCCACGAAAGAAATGACATCGCTTCCCTTGAGTGGTATATTAGAACAATCTTTAATTTCCCTCAGCCAGATTACCAAATCGGTACGGCACAACGTTTCGACCATTTACGGTCCTCTTCAGGTGCTAAAATAAACATAATTTTTACTGAGGACTTACATCAAATTAGGCGTAAGCCCATACGAAACAAGCTAGAATGCAATTAACAAACCACGACAATTTCCTTCTTTTCCTATTGGAAATGAATAGATACAATAAATAATAAATAATAAACACATTAATAAAACTGAATTCTGGAACTAATTTCGAAGACTAACAGCACAGTACTATGCAGATTTGATGGTAATTTGATCTCGTTATTTATTGTATCGAATAGGAAAAGAAGGAAATTCTTGTGGTTTGATAATTGCAGTCTAGCTTGTTTCGTATGGGCTCACGCCTAATTTTATGTAAGTTCTCAGTAAAAATTATGTCAATTTGAGCACCTGAAGAGGACCTTAAATGGTCGAAACGTTGTGCCGTACCGATTTGGTAATCTGACTGAGGAAAATTAAAGATTGTTGTGGAAATCTCTTTAGATTTTTTTTTTTAAATTGGCCGGGGTATCATGATAAACTATCAGAAAATACAAACTTTCCCTGCATGGACTCCATTATCGATTACAACGCTTGCAGCG
Source organism: Cylindroiulus punctatus (assembly GCA_034695085.1). Taxonomy (NCBI): domain Eukaryota; kingdom Metazoa; phylum Arthropoda; class Diplopoda; order Julida; family Julidae; genus Cylindroiulus; species Cylindroiulus punctatus. Next base: position 11,406 of record JAQFYZ010003527.1, on the reverse strand, counting down.
CCGCCTGTTGGCACTCCCTGTGAACTAATTACATGAAAAAATAACTTAATCCACCAAAATCTTCCAGAACTTGGTCCTTGCAGCTAAGTTTTTGAAAGTTATGATGAGGGTACAACTTCAACATCATTCAGTATGCATAGAACGGGTCTTCAACAATAGGCCACGTGTTACACCAACAGTGTTACAGGGACACAAGTCAAAAATTCGCCAAAGCGAGTCCCTTACCTTCGTCCTACCCAACAACAAAGCATCCATTTCACCTTCCGGTTTGGCCGGTGCACTTCCATCTTTGATTTTCACGCCACTAGCACCACTTTCTCCAAACGACATTTTCCCATCGGATGGGGTGTGCTGGCAGCGCCCCTAGGCGGTCAAGATGGCGACGGCAACAGTGCGTGTCGTCATGGGGAACGTGGCGATGAACTGGAGCGTCAAAATGGCGACGACCGGAAGTGTCATGGCGGCGTCATCCGGGCACCGCTCCATCCAAAGCCGACGACGACATGCTGTTCTTAGGCAAGAACCCTGGCGGAGAACAGCGAAGCCCAGGCGCCATCTTGCTTTTCGGCTGCCAGCGCCATCTAGCGGCCCCCGTATCCTCGCGCGTTCTCGATCAGATCGATCGGGGCGGAAACTGATGGATCGATGGCAAAACAATCGATAAGCTAGGGCATCGTTCCCCCTCTTTTGCTCTTGTCTTTATATTTCTGGGAGCAAAGCGATGATACAGCAATAAATTGAGATCATTCAACTGCAAAGATAAGGCAGAAAAGGAGTTATGTTATTGAAATACAGCGGAACCCGATACCTGGAAACCACTTGCCATCTGTCCGACAGCGTCGCCCCCAACATTGTATTTCATCGAATCAATAATTTTTGTGAAAGTGAAACGAAAATGCACGGTCACAATAGAATATTGGGAAGAAAATGGCGGCGGCAGTCGAACTAGGCGGTGAAACAACCCAGGTATCACAAATCGACTATGATTTTTTATTCCATTTGATACCGTATTTTCGGTTAAAAATGTTCTGCAAATGATGCAATAATGCCCCTAACATGAAGTCAAACTGCTAGTTTATCCCATAGGAAAGGCTTAAAAAGGCTAAAAGTGATGTCATGATGTCCCTAACATGTGATGTCAAACAGGCAGCTTATCCCATTGGACATCATATTTTGGGTTAAATGTTTAAAAGTGATGTCATGATGGCCCTAACATGTGATGTCAAACTGGTAGTTTATCCCATTGGACATCATATTTTGGGTTAAAATGCTTAAAAGTGATGTCATGATGTCTCTAACATGTGATGTCAAACTGGTAGTTTATCCCATTGGACATCATAGTTTGGGTTGAAATGATTAAAAATGATGTCATGACGTCCCTAACATGATGGCAAACAGGTAGTTTATCCCATTGGACATCATATTTTGGGTTAAATACTTAAAAGTGATGTCATGATGGCCCTAACATGTGGTGTCAAACTGGTAGTTTATCCCATTGGACATCATATTTTGGGTTGAAATGATTAAAAGTGATGTCATGACGTCCCTAACATGATGGCAAACAGGTAGTTTATCCCATTGGACATCATATTTTGGGTTAAAATGCTTAAATGTGATGTCATGATGTCCCTAACATGTGATGTCAAACAGGTAGCTTATCCCATTGGACATCATATTTTGGGTTAAATGCTTAAAAGTGATGTCATTATGGCCCTAACATGTGATGTAAAACAGGTAGCTTATCCCATTGGACATCATATTTTGGGTTAAATGCTTAAAAGTGATGTCCCGAAATGACGCCAAATCTTTAAGAAACGGACAACAATTTATTATGAAAATGCATATCAATTGGCTATTATGCAAGACGATATCAGGTCAGTATTACTTGAATAAATTATAACTTCGATATTTGCTTGTCCATGTCGAACGGTTGATCACTTGAGAATAACATTTTTCTAGATTGTTAATTCTGCCAAAGCCCATTTGTTTTAAAAAAACGTGCATTTACTTGTATTTGGGGGAAAAATTGGTAGTTTGCCTCGCTGCACTGCCTAGTTACTAATGCAAATCGACCTATTTTAAAAAAAAAATGAAAAATTCAAAAATGGTCTAGCTATTTTCAAATCCATTTTGTAATTTTGTCATACTATCCATTAAACAGGAAAATAATGCGTCCTTTGTGTCCAAATTGTGATTATAATTCTTTCAAAAGTTTTTTTGGTACAAGTACAAATAGTGGCTATATATTGGAATTGTGATTACATTGTACATTGTAATTCTTTCAAAAGTTTCTTGGTCGTAGTACAATTACACTTTTACACTCGTATACAAGATAGCTATGCATGCGACTGCTTCAGAATGCACGTCAAACTCAATTTGGCTCAAAACTGAAATGTGCTGATATGTGCTTTAAATTTAAAATCGATATACGGTGGATTGGCCAGCCCTGGTCAGCTGATTGAAAATGTAGCATGCACTCGTCATTCTAATAGGTGTGGGGCTATTTCGAGGCGTTTCAGATGGCTCTAATTAAGAGCTTTTCATCAATAATTTCACACTGTGCATCCTGGAAACACGTTGTAGCGCCGCTGTTTTCGGCGCAGAAGGTTGCTAAGAAACATAATCCAAAACAAACTCTGTAAGCAACCGACTTCCGCTTCTCAGTGCGTCACAGAAACGCTATTCAGTTCGGTGCAAACTCATAGACGGAAGATGGACAAGTCATTTCGAGAAAAACCAATCCGTTCGTTTCTTCGCTCATCTTACATAAAGTGCTTTGACGAAATTCGAAACTGATAAATCCCTCGAAAACCAAAGTTTCGATGCTCATCAATACGTTTCCTTCTTTGCCATAGCTCCAATCTCTCGTCCCCATAACTTTGGAAAACATTTTAATGGCTAAATTGATGGGGGGATATACCACATACATGTACTAGCGTTATGCCCTGTTCCAAAGTACCCAAAATATCCGTATTTCAACCATACTTGTGTCTTATATACAAGAACGCAGAACCTGTCCTTGCAGTAATAATATATTATTTTGTTTTTTCAATTTTTTTATATGTTTTTCTTGTGTCCAACCTAAACTGAGTTCTTTACATAGCTGCCCAATGGCTGACATCCCTCACAACTGTTCAACCCCCTACCCCTTTTAATCCACTCTTGCTCAAGCCCCTTCGTCTTGGAAGTCTTACAGTATTCCAGTATATAAATTATTTAGACACAATAGAATCACTTGGTACTGATACACATCGTTAGATTAATTGGGTGTTTTCCCCCTCAATACGACCCTAGTCGGAGTTTAATCTTAAAGGTTTTGAAAATTCTCTAAAAAGGAGTTGAAGCCATTCATTAATAAGGACATCATGGTGTAGATTTGCAGTGTAACTGGAAGCATGTGCTTTTTCCAGGTTTCCTACTTCAGTTCTTAATTAATGGTAATTCATAAATGACATGAGATATAAAATGCCCTTTGAAATAGGCAAACACTGCTGCCTGGCGTGCTAGCAGTGATTGCCCGTTATCAGGGGTTCAAATTTATATCATTTCCTGTATGCAGATTTCTAAGCCATCTCCATAATTACCAATGCTGGAAAATCAAATCTGATACTAACTGTCCAATTTTTGGCTAATTTCGGACTTAATTTTTTTCTTAATTTTCTCTGAAGGCAAACAATTATGGAAAATTAGAAGAAAATTACGATTAGAACTCTGGTCTATTTTAGCCCAATTATTTCACAGCATTAAAATAATTAAGAGACTTAGGGCGGAGCTACAGCCAGTGTTGCCAGATACGGCATGAATTTACTGGGGATTTTCCGGCGGCGCTTTTGCCAATAGACATGTTTTCGTGCACTTTGCTCCCCCTTGGTGGCGCTGCTTAAACTTAAGAAAATAAAGACATTGGCATTTGGGTAGGGTCGGAAAATTAATAAATGCAACTCAAAACCAAAATTAAGCGTGGACGGAAGCATTAAGCTCTACTCTACTTTAGACCAATCATATCCAGGCATTAAAACAATTAAGAAAATTATGGCGGAGCTACAGCCATTGTTGACAGATACGGCGTGAATTTACTGGGGATTTTCCGGCGGCGCTTTTGCCAACAGACATGTGTTCGTGCACTTTCTTCTCCCTTGGTGGCGCTGCTCATACTTAAGAAAATTAAGAGATTGGCATGTGGGTATGGTCAGAAAATAAGGAAGCCAAAATTAGTCAAAAATTAAGCAAGCCAAAATTAGTCAAAAATTAAGCAAGCCAAAAATAGTCAAAAATTAATCCAAAAAATTACAAGTGGACAGCCCTGATTGCATGGCTATTGCCCAGGTTGTCAGTCTTCCATTTTCACATGATGTTCATGGCGAAGCATGACATATTCGGAAGTGCAAACCCGGGTGGGAAAATGTAATAGGGCCATGTTTATGACCATATATGGGGTCTTGAATGCCATATATGCCCATGTATGGCCACATATCAGACCATATATGACATTTTGAACGCCATATAAGTGTATGTATGGCCATGAAAAAAAATATCAAAAAATTGATACATATTTTGAAGAGATTGCAAATGTCCAGTGATATTGTTTAATACAAATGTGTTCTGCAAATCATAAAATTTTGATAAATGGCTGTATAGTAAGAATAATGTCATATTATGGCAAAATATCAAGATGTGCATTTCATACATGAACATGTATGACCATATAGGGTTATATATGCACATGTATGTCCATACATGTTCCAGCCATATATGATTCCATACATGGCCCTATTAACTTTTTCCACCCGGGGATTTGCAAATTACAAAAACCATGTTGTTTTCTGCGCATAAATTGCTTACAGGTGTTAGAAGCACCAAGAAACTCACGTCAAGCATCTCAGTCGTCAACGTCAACATAAGATTAAGTGAAGAACCAGCTTCACAATGCAGTAAATAGCTTCACCTCTCGAATCCATTGAAATGAGTTATCCCAAGCAAAACTTATCCCATTATCCGAGTTTAAATTCGCTGCTTGAATTCGCGCTTCATTAGCCGCCCTGGTCTCCATTTCCGCGTGTTTATTTTGGTCGCCCACAAAGGGTTTTTCGCTAATGCGCTCGTTTACAGCAAAGTGTGCGTCGGCCCCAATGTGACTGGTTAATGAAAACTTATTGATTGACCCGATTGCGACCCAGGTGGCAAAGGCGAGGAATTTGCACTGGAAACACGTTGGCGGGGCGTCGATCTCCAGCTGAAAGCCATTCAATTTCCCGATAAATAAATCTTTCAAAAACGTTCGACGATATCCCAGCCCCAGTTATGATAAATCTAAGGACACCGAGATTATAAATGGCTGTGTTCGGGGAAAAAACTAGGTCCCAGAAGTAGAGCAGCACTTTCTCGAAGCAGTGGGGGTCGTGGAATGACATGCGAAAAAGTCATTTCAATACCCAGGGACCCAGCTGGTGAAATTGTAATTTGCTTCATCGAAATATGCGTAAATTACTCATGAAATCATTTATAAAATCCTTATTTGCGCAACGAGGTTATTTAAATTAGCTCGAGCCATCAAAATGAAGCAGAAAATTTATGCTAAAAATTGCCATGAACGGCAAATAAGTACCATCCTGGAATGCACTTTTATGACAGAAAATACCGTCTAATAAAACATTAACAACAGAAAAATGACACTTTCTGCTACTGAAGTGTGGCTACAATGCATTATGCAATGATGAAATCGCACGAAATTTCAATGTCATTTTTGTGTTTAACGTGTTTAACACCGGCTCCCAAATCAAGTACCCAAAACTGGTCATAATACAACTTAAAACTGTTTATATGCATGACGTTCTTGAGTGCGCACCCACTAAAGAATTTACCATCCATGTATATGATGTCAACACTGTTGGAGCATATTTTTGGCTTGTAAATATGATTGTAACTGCAACATAAAACTGTTGATCTTGTGGAATTGCATGTTACCCATCATATCGTACGTTTTCAATTTACTATTTTGTAAATATACATCGAAAGGTAAAACATTGAAGACAAACGATGTGATGGGTAAAATATAATTTCACAAGGTCAACAATTTATGTCGCAGTTACAATAATATTCTATTTACGGACAAAAATATGTTCCAAAATGTGCTCGGTGCGCTTTTTTACCATGTATGGCAAAATAATTTCAATACGAGTGTGCATCTATGGAAACTTAAGCACAGATATTGCATTAAAAATTGTTGACCAACTTTACTTACACTTGTTAGCCAATGCACAAAATCCAGCTGGAAAATGGCAAATACTCATATTTACAGCTTGAGCAAAAATGTCTATCAAAAGTTTGAACATGTACACATATCAAAATTACCCTGAAATGCGCTCGTACAAGCGTTAATATCTTGCTCACTTTCATATGCATGATGATTGGCTAATTTCCATATAGGCCTACGGTTTTTCGTGACTGCAATTTGACAGTCAAACCCATCTCAGCTGATGATAATTGCGCACTCAATCAATACGTCTTCCATTAAGCACCAAGCCATAATATAATGAATGTATACGGTTAACTTGAAACAAGAAGCCCACATTGAAAGCTAAAATATGAAGTTACAGATGCGAGAAAGATTCATATTCTAAAAATGCTTTGGTAATTAATCTTGAAAATGATGGATCGTGATGTTACCGTTTCAATGAAAAGACCTAATTTTAATTGCTGAGCTTCTAAGGAGTTGAGCAAAAGTCAAGCATGAAGACAATAACATATTGATCTGATTATGGTGTAGCCGCAAAGTCACTAATAAAATGTATACTACACATGTATAGCACCATAGTTTGTCCAAACAATGTACTGTACATATATGAAGGGGTGAAAGATATAGTGGTGTAAATCACATGTATTTTAACCTGTAAACAATGCAGTTATTCCAACGTACCTTATGAACTTATGCTGCATTCTAACAGTATGGTATGCAATAGTTTTAACATGACACATTTTCTTACGAGTTTAACATCTGCAGCATCCATTTTCACATTTAACTTAACAAATTTAAAACCTGACTTGCACCACTATCCCTTTCACCCACACATGTGTGAATAGCTTCAGCACACAGTTATTTTTATTAGACATGCCAGCAACTATTTATGAATTAGCCAATGAATCAATTTAATCAAACCACCGGATATAAATGTAGGAAATTGCATTCGATATTATCGATGATAATCCCAACCTTTTGGGACGAAGAGCAATTTAGGAAATACATGTACCTTAATGGAAGTACGCCATTCAGTAAATTCAGTACCTTTGTACCATGTTGGCAGCTTGACTCGCCTAATGATGAGAACGCATTAGTGGCGCCAGCTTGTAATTAGCACTGCCATTAATCTGCCTTGTATACGACGATAACATCGCATTTGCTCATCAAATAGTAAATGGTAAAAAAATTGCATTTGCCATCTTAAATACCAGTTATTTCCCAAATATTAACGCCATTAAACTAATCTCAAGTTCACAGCATTACCCAACCCCCCCCCTTCCCTCTTCCAAAAAAAAGCCAATTGTTTTCCAATTATATTTTGAAAGATTTAAATTTATTTCCTATGTCATTTCAAGTCCATTACGTGTGTTGAAGGCGAAGAGCAAAACATATGAGCAATAATGCACAATTATAATATTTTCAAATTTATAAAATGTGTACATGTTGGATTTTGTTTCGTTTTCTTTCAAAAGCTTACATTAGCATGTTTAAAAGTTTTACATCAACATTTTCTTTTGTGTAAGTAGGTCTTAATGGTGTTATAAATATTTCTAAGACCCAGGTAGCACATAAACCAAAATAGCACGTCCTTACCACGTTATGCATGTATTTAATACTTTTTGAGTACAAAAAATGCCATTTTTATCATTTTATTCAACCAAGGACTACTAAAACATGTCCACAAAGGACGTCATTTTTTGTCCTGCTTTGACCAACTGTAAAACACGTCATCTTATGCTATATAATGTTTCGCAAAAACATTCAAAAATAGACCTTGCATATTCACGTACCCAATTTTTTTCAATTTTTGCATTATTTATTTTTGTGATAATGGGTCGATTTACATTAAGATACGAGGAAATGCTGCGAAGCAAATTACAACTCTTTTCCAAATTTATTCGCGTTTTTTATTAACAAATTAGCCTTGGCAGAAGTAACAATTTCGTAAAAACAAGTTGTGCCCCAGTGATCAAATCATTCCACATGGTAAAACAAATTTTTAAGTTACAATTTATCCAAGCAACAGTGACCTGGTATCGTCTTGTATCATGGTCAAGTGATGAGCATTTTCATGATAAACTGTTTTAACTCAAACTTTGATGTCATATGTGATCAAAAAAAGATTTCATGAAGTCAATTTGTGCTATCTGGAGTCATTGTCACCATTAACAGCGATTGTAATTCAAACTATTGATGACTGTTCTAATCACATACATGTAGTATATGAAAAAATGTACTGCAAATGTGCACATACATATATACTGAAACACTTGTTCCAATAGCCTAATATACATGTACTGTATGCTTTTTGCTTTTAATCAATACTGACATAAAATATTATTTTTTTAGCCTCCCCAACCGCCAGGTAATCACAGCCAACCTAAGAGCAGTTAGGAGAAGCCCCCTTTCTCACAGCTGTCTATGCTGGAGTGGGGCATATACCGTAGTATAGCAGTTTTTCAAGCCATAAAATGCGAATTTTTTTACACTTTACTTTTCACACCTCCCTCGGGCAATTTTTTCAATAAAATCTCATTTCCTTCGATCTGACCTCATCTTCGAGGTCTTTCATCTTAGTGATAATATTTATTATGGCATTAGCGTTTCGAGTAGAAAAGCAAGCATAACAACTTACAGTGACGTCATGGGGATGAAAGGTTTACCGTTCGCGTTTGGATTACTGGAGAAGGAATGAAGAAGCACGTAAGTAAAAAGCGAGGCTGCAATCAAAATATTCCAGACTGGTTGTATATTGCTTTATAGCCCATAAAGCGCTTCAGTATTTCGTGACCAATCCCTATTGGGATTCTGCAACTTATAACCTAATTCAGAAAGATTATTAATTGAATTGGCTTTTCTGTCATCCACAGGGAGTTTCGCATCTTTCCCTCCTGTAAATCATTGAGCTTTTCTTCCCCAAAAACCTTGCAGTTGCCAAATATGCAAATCATAAACAAGGATTGTCAAGAGCGAAGCTGTGTGGGACCTGCCCTTGTTTTTCTCGCCATTTGGCTTTTAAGATTCATTAGAATGAGTAGGTAGAACGCCCTTAATGGCTCTTGAAAAACAAGAAAGGACACACAGCAAGCACGAAGAGTGAATTAAGTGATAATGGGATTAGAGCCAACTCCTTATTTATGTCACATATAAATCCAACGATGGGATGGTTTGCATAGTGCATACGAAAATTGCCTTCACAGCTAATTCCGGATTTTCAGGAAAACAAAATCTGGTCTTAATCAGGGCACGTAGTTTTAATTTCATATGGCAGGCACAACGTTGAAGCAAAATGAACGCTCTGATGAGTTTGTGAAAACATCCAAACTACATTGCAGCTTATTTAATTTTCCTGAACATAAAAAATCAAAACCTCGTTAACAAATGCATGTACGGAACAACATGACACCTTACCCTGAATCTCTTATTCTAAGAATATAATCAACGCTCAGATGTTTGATTTGACGAATGTGTCTGCAAATGTACAATGTATATGGCAAGCATTTATCTGTTGCAGTAATCTAATATTGTACTGTTTCTGCATTTGCATGTATAGCTAAGACGTTAGAGATTTTTAAAATGCTCCATTTTGCAAACGCTAATTACTTTAATTATTTTTTTTTTAATTTTCCTGAATTTATTTTGTTTTTGAATGTGAAATTTGCCCAAAACACATTTCTGACGTAATACTTGAATTTCCCTTTTTGCCTATAGAGGATAGAAATATCATGCAGGAAGTTTATTTTCGATGGCTTCAGTGGCACATTTCGTCTTCTGAAAATTGCATAAATTTCGTCTTCAGAGAATTATATAAAAACTATTTTGACACCAGTACCCAATTTGATAAAAAATATAAATGTGAGGAGTTGTTGTTGCAGTGGGATAGCTATGAGGAGTTGTTGAAGCTGTGAGAATTTGATGAAGCTGTGGTATAGCCGTGAGGAGTTGATGAAGCTGTGGGATAGTTGTGAGGAGTTGATGAAACTGAGGGATAGCTTTGTGAAGTTGGTGAAACTGTGGGATAGCTGTGAAGAGCTGATGAAACTGAGGGATAGCTTTGAGAAGTTGAGGTTCTCGGGTCATGGGACAGGGAATAATACTTCGTTGTTAATCTTGAAAAGCTCAACTCCTCAACCTAGACTTCAGATTCACCAAATCCTCATATATTTTAGAAAATGGGACCCAGGCATGGATTATGTGTAAAGAAAGACTGATAGTAAAGCGTGCTTTAACAAATTGGACTTACTATTTCTTAGAAAAACATACACGACACCTATAGCATCGACCCGCGTTTAAATTCAAACTCGAAATGCCATTGGATGATCCGAAAACGTTTTATTGTTCGAAGTTTAACGGCTTTTGGGGACGTCCAAATCTCATGTCATCACAATTTCGTGATCAGACATCGTCAACCAAGTCCTCAACTGCCCTGCTCAAAAAGCCAAATTGTTTTGTTTAATTTCAACTACCCCTACAGCAGAGTTGACATGCGTGTTAGGCGTTGAAAATCAGAAATAAAATTAAATTGGAGTATGCTTTTCCCTTACGTCTCGTAAGCTGGCAGTGATTGCCTGGTGGTAGGGGGCAGCTGAATCAGAAATTGCATTTTGAGGTTATCTTAGGTCGGGGCTCCATTTCATAACAAAATACGGAGCATGAAAAGTTGATAAATCTGAGGAGCTGTGAGGAGTTGTGGTTTTTAGGTTCCTAACCTGACCCCAACACCTCACAGCTATCCCTCAGATTCATCAACTCGCACTCCTAATTTGTTATTAAATATAGTCCCAAGTCAGATTAGCTCATGTTATGTTAGGCACAAAAAACAAACACAATAAAATGTAACAAAAAACATTCAAAAATGGATAAATTTCTGCATCTATAACAGGTGTTATTAGTTACCAGCAGAGTTAGAATTAACATTTTGTGCACATTTGCAATAGTTAATATCAAGAAATAATTCATGATTTTCCCATAAATTCAATTTTCAACTTGTTACCCATGTGTCCACAAACCCTCTCAACTCGTACATAAAATGGTAAAACAGAATTTAATTCGATGTAACCAATACTTGCAAATACCCGATCAATAAGCAATGGGTCTCGAGACCTTCACAAAAACATTGGCAATATGCAAACTAACAAACAGCTCAAAAGAGCTAATCAACACAATAA
>JAQFYZ010003526.1:0-13186 GCA_034695085.1 Cylindroiulus punctatus | reverse complement strand
TTTTAACTAAACGTCTCTCAGGTTCTCAACTGAACAGAATATCGAATGAATTGTAAAGTGATTTTCTTACCATTTTGTTGTTTAAGTATCAGTAATCTCCGATTTTAGCAACAGCCGCAGTCAATGTGCTGCAGTGCAGACCTATTCGACTTTCTCTGAGCTTCTATTAGGCACCACTGACTCTATTCACGCCAGGAAGAGTTGGTGGAAATGATGTGCAATGTGAACTCGTATACTATATATGAATGAGTGCAATTAAACGCTGTTTAAAGTTCGAGAGATAATGTCCTCATCATATCCGCGCTTTTTTCCCACTCTGTCACGAGTTCAAAGTCACGTGAAGCCAACCAAATATTGGCTGTTTTCGACGCGGATAACTTGTTGGAATCACGTGGTTGACGTGAAACTAGGCTGTTTCGTGTTGATACATCCTAAATGAATTCTTTGATTTTATTTTTGGACATCCCTTTAGAGCACGTGCTGGTTTTAGTATTTATCTTATCAACGCTATTAATTTCACTTGGATCGCATCGTTCATGTAGTGGTCACATCCACTGCATGGTGATCATGGTCACTTAAAAAACACTAGTGACATTGAAGAAAAACATCATAGAATAGCATTAGTCAGGCGAAATGATACAGTGCTCGTTATAAATGGAGAATTATATGGATCCCTAGCAATATGTAGCTTCCTTCCCAAATTTGTGTTATTTACCCAAAATTGGGTAAAGTGGTAAGAACACACCTTGGAATAATTTCAATTTACCATCTAAAACAGTCTAACCCAGCAAAAAATATTCCGAAAGTGTTGAAATAAATTGAAATTATTTTGCCATTAATGGCACTTTTTTACATTTATGGCGAAATAATTGCAATATATTTGAATGGTTTCGGAATATTTTTTGCTGGGTTAATATTATAATAGACTAAATACATTTGCTGACAATAAACTAGTGAATTGGGTATAACGGATTTTCAGTAAGGAAAGCAAGGTTGATTTGGTTATTACAGTGTACATGTATTATGAGTATCGTGTTTGTGTTTTTATTTTATTCAGACTAGAAGCATTCGTGCTGATGCTGAAACATGTCCATCGGGATGACGCGTATAGTACATGGGGACGTGGGGTAACTTAAAACCAATATCGATTTGGCAAATCATTTGATGTTGCCTTGTAACCGTATATCTGAGGTCACATATTGTTTTCTGTTTGCTATTTTTTTCTATATGACCTCCTGCCACTTCCTTCCTGCAACATTTTAGCGTGTAATTGGTGCATTTTCAAATTTGTTATTGTTTCCTTTCACTTTTTACACCATTTCAGCTTTGGAATTTGAGACTGAGCAAAAGCATGTTGGTAGACGTACATGTACATGTACTGTACGTGCAAGCTACAGTTGACACAAAAATCATGTGGCCAGTATGAATTGTTGTACAAAGGAAAATTATATAAATGGCGAACCGTATTGATGAGTTGATGGCTTCCGCTCTTTACCACTTGGTATTCACTTTCTGATTGAATTAGTTAATGAAGCTTAACCTATAATGCAAATGGAGGTATATACATGCACATGCATAAAAATATACATACATGTACATGTATACATATGGAGGTAGCAATGCTGATGTTTTTTGGTTATGTGGAATACAGTAAATGTAGTGTCATAAATCTTTATTTCCGTGATGTTAACGTAATTATGTGAATGTGTTGCACCATATAATTAATGCATGTGTACACTGCTATGTCATTAGTGGTTTGGCTTGTTCAATTTCATATGAAGGACCTAAAGTGACTTTTGAGGCACTCTGTATTTCCGTAAGCTCTACCTGTGGCAGCTACACAGGTCCATTTCCGGTTGGAGCAGACATGAGCACAGGATGAGTTCCTAGTTCCGCCTTATTAGCGCTATGGTTCGAAGATGAGGAAAATATAATTGGTCATATCCAAATTTATAGCAACCATTGATACCTGGCAGTTCAATTCAAAACAATTAAATCTGACCATTATACTGAAGCTTATACATTGTATAATATCATACTTAAACGAAAGTCAGTGGTTGTTACTGAATGGAATCTTCTTGAACTTGACCTTTTGCCTTTTGCATGCATGTTCACAAATGTATGGTTCAATCTCGAAAGCACGACGAAAACATTCCTCTTCGCAGTCAAAGACATTGTTCTAACTAGTTGAATAGGACAAAGTACACGTAACAAGGTAATGCACATTTCCTCCTTTTTATATTTCTTACCGCCTGACCTGTCATTTCAAACCCATGAACTCCAATAGGAAACATTTCATCCTGCAATGGTTCACTGCCTTTTACGAGGGTTCTGTTCTTGGCGGTGCAAGATATTTAGACAACTTTTGCTGAAAATGAGCATTCATGTAATTTTCGGAAGTGACCGGTGTCATCTCTAACCCGTAGCAGCTTATTCAATTGTTTCCTTCCAAGTCTCTGCAATGAACTGACAGTTTCATGAGGGTTGGCATCTTTCCCCTTCTTTTCCGCACCAAATTACTACCTTGCAGTCATTAGATAAGGTTGGATTAATTACCACAATTTCCCCCTCTTGAAAGTTTGCTACATGGATATTATTTTCTGTTTTTGACCACAGGCGATGCATTGCTAGAAGCGACGTTCATCTAGCATGGGATTATTCGTGCAATTTTGTCTGTCTACAATTGTGTTTTTCTCATGTCAAATTACCCGAACATGAAGTTCGTCGACCAGTTCAACGCGAGTTTCATAGTTTCAAGATCGTAAACATTTGGCTTGGATTAACCCCATATGCCCAAATAGCGGCAAAAAATATTAAACGATACAGCGGTCTTTCGGTTTTAAGTATCAATCGTTTTTATAATGAGTGGCCGAAATTCTGTTTGGCAGTTATCGATACACGTTTTTATATATTTCATCTGCTATTGGGGCATTTCTTCCGAAAAAATTCACTCGATTGCTGGCAATGGTAAGTGGATATTATTTACATACATTACATGTAGTTAAAATTGCATTTGATAGTTTCGGGATTAGTTATCAACCTCTCACAATATTGTCGTTTAAAAAATTAAAAAGTCCGATATATTAAATGGGAATGTCAGACTTTTCTAGAAATGCCCCTAAAAATAAAGATGATTTCATTGATAAGTTTATCAACTGACGTACATGTATTTCTTTCTCAAGTTTTCTATTTTCGCAAATATTTCCTAACGCTATTTCCGTAGTTGGGACATTGCCGGTCAGTACGCATTAAATTCGATGGTAAACAAAAGGATAGAAATGTAGCTAATTTTATGTTTAGAAAAGTGCCATCCTAATTCTTGCATTTGTGAGATCCAGTAATTGTAAATATTGAACTTCAGTCGTTCAACACACTTTGCCCAATTTAATGCATGTATGCTTCATGCTGCGTTGTTTCTTTTTTCTCTATTTCAATAAATACGAAGCAAGGTTCATCTCGCATTTATATTGTGTGTTAAATTACACACTTCCATCTAAATGTCATTGCCAGCGCATGAATATTCATTATAAATGTAGGCCTACGTTAAAAAGAAATTTTCGAAGTGATAAAACGGTCAACAAACAAGATTTAATTCCTTCCGTTGGCATGAATAACTGTATAAATCGTTGTTTTCTGCTGAAATATATCTTGCGATTTCGTTGGTTAGTTATAATATTGTTATTGTTTTGATTTTAGTATTTGTTTTGATAGTAAGTCATAAAAAGTCCTCAATGGTTCATTTTGAATGTACAATCGCCAGTGATTTCATGTCGAATATTACTTTTGTCATATTTTATTTCTCGAGAATCTACTTCAATCAAATAACTATTCATATATCTTTATTAATTACTCGAAAAAGTTAAAATATTATATTCAAAAGCTTTTCAACTATGAACTCTGTTGGTTAGTCGAAAACACTAGTTATTCAATAAAACGCTCAAAAAGCATACATGTACATGAATTTGCAGCCATAGGCTTGTCATGCAAAACTGAAGAAGGATCTCACCATGCACGTTTTGAATGGCGTTTAATGTTTAAATTTGTTTTACTGAAATCATATCAAAACACACTAATGTGAATTGTTCAAAAGCGATACATCAGTCTTAAAATCATGTTGAATGCATTTCAGAACTCAATCCTTGGCACCTTCGTTTTTTGAGAGAATTGGAAAGTCAACATGATGCTTCGAAATTGAAATCGACTTGCACTACCAAAGAAGGGCTCGAAGGAGTTTGTCATAATATACAAAACTGCTCCTTCGCGATAGAAAACATGCATCGATCGCAAATAACGGTGTGCTCTTGGCAAGGTTTTGTACCAGTCGTTTGTTGTCCAAAACGATCTGAGAGCTCTCTCAACGCACTGCCAATGAGTTTACCATTGCAAAACTTTTCAAAACCGTTAAGCTTCGAGAGCTATTCCTCAGTTGGTTCATCGCCCGTGAAACCTAATAAACCGGTAATGACGTCAGGACGACCATGGAAGCCTTCAATTACAGAGTTGTTTCCATTTCCGAATTTGAGTGCACCTCTGGCCAAGCCAATTTCATCGTCTGTCCAAGGGGATGGAACACCTATTCCTTTTGCTGGAGAGCAGGGAAGACCGAAACCATCTCAAGTTTATAGCATTCACAATGAAAATGGAACCATGCTTTTCACTCTCAGGAATCCAATAAAACATCCAGTATTGACCCACAAAAAAGAAATGCGTAGGTATTTTTCTAACTCGGGCTACCCCATACACAAATTTAGTTAAACAATTAATCGAATTACAGGACATTGCGTTGTTTTTGTGAAATTTTTCGGTCGTAGTATTAGAGATGGGGTAATCAAGTTTGATGGTAGGCTATTATCAAACATGTACATGGATTTAATTTTTTTTAGGATTTTCCAGACTGAAACGTTTCCGCCTTACCCCGCTGCGACAGAAAATTGTCACGTTTTTACATACACATGCAAATAACTTTATTAATATTATTAGTAATTTTTCTAATGTTGCCTAGGCGGAATATATGTTTTGAGGTTAGATTAAAGTACATAGTTCAACATCTATTTTAATCGGAGCACAAAAAATTAATGTTTTGAACCTTCTCTTATGAAATTCATATCCTCAAATTCACCACAAAATAGCGTCCAATACTAAAATTAAAATGACTCTTGTGACCATTATGATGTTGATCATGTATTGTCTTGTACATGTATGTTATATCTTGTTTATGATTGATGGCGGGGATTTCATACACCGATTCTTTGATTCGCAGTAGGATATTTTCTTGATCTACTGATGGCGGGTTGCTCTATTTTCCAATTAGCCTGTACCAGTCCAAATTGGATTCTGTGGTGTTGTCGGATAACGATTATCGGAGAAGGACTTTTCCTGTCAATTAATATCTGGATTTAGCAGGACCTACATGTATTATAAATTTGAAGGATGTAACCTCTAATGAAAATTGAGATCTTTTTTCCAAACTGGTTTGCACTGGTTTTGAAGACATTTTGCAATAGACCTTGTGTTAATTTCAAAGTCGGTTGAAATTACTGTTATCTTTCGAAGATTTGACAGGTCACGAGGCACTTCTTAGATTTTTGACGTACTATGGGTTATTGATATAAGTAGATTGCTAGACTGGTATTTTCCGTTAAAATATTAAATTGATGTTACTGTTATTAGATGAACATTTCAATAAATGTAAATAACTTATTTTCGTATAGGTTGTGGGGTGCCATCTTACAATGTGGTTCGCCAGCTAAAAGGAAACCGTGTTCGTCCAAATAGTAAGAACCCTGATGCATTCCAAGAAACGTCATCAATTGTGGGAGGCACTGCTGTAGCCATTGGATCGTTTCCATGGATGGTTAGAACTGGCCAATATTTTTTTTGAAGCTTGTATTGGAGTTAAGGAAGCCACCAGAGGCTCTGTTGGCGGCCATGCTATGTGCAGTTGCTCTATGGGCCAACAAGTCGTTACTTGTAAATCTTGAGCCCAATAATTGCATAAAACCTTTTTAGAAAACCGTTTACAATATGTCACTTTATTTCACAGGCGGCCATATTTAAAAGTGCAAGGATAGGCTACAGCTTTCGCAGTAACTTTTTGTGTGCCGGATCTATCCTAGATTCCAGAAGCATTGCCACTGCGGCTCATTGTTTTGAGAAAAGGCAATTTTTTTTTTTAAATCTCTTTGCTAGAAACGTTATCAATTTAACAATACACTATCAATAATACTTCTCACGTTTGTATTGCAGTGATCATCCATCCATATTTACAGTTCGCGTAGGCAATCATGACTTGACTGTATCCACTACTTCGGGAAGTAATTTGCAAGACTATAGAGTGGAAAAAGTAGGAAAACGTTTGCTTAATGTTACAGCATTTAGAAAATTATCCGATATAAGAAAAATTACTATACAGTATTTTTATACAAATGTTTTCAATTACGATCATACAGATCATATTTCACCCGGATTATCGACCTCCTCAAATTTACAACGATTTGGCCATTTTACGGTTGAGCAAACCACTTCCCCTGGAAAGCAGCCAGATATGGCCAATATGCTTACCGGATTCGCTGGTTTTGCAAAATCTCACCAATATGGAAGGAACGATTGCCGGCTGGGGCTCAACTGGTTCAGGTATACATGAATACAATGCATCTAATTGTTTGAATGTATTGACGCTTCTTTTCTTCCGAACCTGAACCCGAAACGAAGCAGTCCCAATTTTCCATTAATTAAATTTCGTATCGAAGGCCTGCTAATGCTGGTTTCACACTTCTCAGTAGTCAGGTATATTGAAGTCCAAAGCAAGAACGTACGTGCAGTTTATATTGCGTTTTTGTTGATTAATTAACAGGCAGACCTGGAACCACAGTTTTACAACAGGTGACCCTGCCATTAGTGGATAACGATGAATGCCGCAAAGCCTATGATCTTGTGCTTGGCATGTCTGTCTATTTCCCAAATGGCATTTCCAAGCAGCTTCTTTGTGCCGGCTATAAAGATGGAGGAAAAGATGCCTGCCAGGTACGTGTATATGCTTTAATTTTAACACTGTGCTAAAATTTGAGCAAATACACATTTATTTGATTTTGTTATACCAATTTGGCAATTGCGCCCTACCGGTATACGGGTATACTGCAGTGTATGGAGAGAACATGCTGATAAGCCCATCTGATTAAGTCATATTGTTATGGCGAAATTGCAAGAAATTAATTGTTATTTCTTTATTTTATATTTCTGTTATTCAAAGGCTTTCCTTCATAATGATACAATGTGCACACGAATTATGTTCGAGTTTCTGTTTAACATTTTGCATTCATAGGTCTTTGTTGCATTCCATGACGTTTCGCTTTATTAACTGTTTAATTTATTGAATTAAGGGCGATTCCGGTGGTCCTTTAATGGTGCTAGACGATAAATCCAGGTGGACACTACTCGGAATTGTGTCGGTGGGACGAGGCTGTGCAGAACCGGGATTTCCTGGGCTTTACACCAGAATAACGCAATATGTTACGTGGATTAGAAATATTATGGACTCGTAATTTTTTAGCCAGATTCTGCAAATTTTGTGCTGAACTTCGCTGAGTTTGTGTTCCAGGAATTGGTTTTCTTTTGAAACCAATATCTTCCATTTGATGATCTTAATGACGAGTTCTTAAACCTTGGACAAAAATCAGGGTGAACTCGCGATTGAATTTGTAGTGCCTTGACGTCGTGAAAAAGACCTTGATCCTCTACTATAGTAATTTCGTCACTTGGCACACTTAAAGAAACTATCGTATGGTTTACATAACCCTTCATGGATGTCTAGTATTTCAACTAAAACTCCACTATGATTTTGCAAGACCACCAAACTCGTACGCAATCTTGTGTCGCTATACTGTATAAACCTGCATCTAAAATTATGTATTACAGTATTTATGAAAAGTTTTTTTCTGACGTTTTCGTTCTTTGTGAAAAAAGACATCGATGACAAGCATTCCACTGGTCACATTGTACGTTGCTTATAGAGTTTATGGACATGTACTTGCCTTTGCCCTAACGACGTATTTTTCTAAACCTAAGCAATGGATATCTGCCACGATTGATTAGAATGGGCATGTATTTTTGCGTGCCATTTAGATACAGTATATAAGCCTACAGTTCGATCAATGCCAGTTCTGTGCAATCATTTTTTTTTCTATTTAAGCTAAATGTATGGTGATCGCTGATCGGATTTGTACAGACTTCAGTGCAGCCGAATGATTAATTCGCATAATGTTTTAATTGTATGTTATATGTGGTTCGTATTTTGATACTATCATATCATACGAGCATTATGCTATACAATGACTAAAATGTGTTATTTTTTATCACATTAGATATTTTAGATATCTTTTGGCCACGAAAATGGTCAATTTTAGAAGTCGGTTAATTATATAATATTTATCAAGTGCTAGAAAATAAAGAAAATTGTTGCTAGAATAATGTGAGCGTTAGTTCCATTAATATACAGTGTATGTGGTATTTGTACTGACCATGAACTTCTTTCAGGTGATTTTCCAGTCGTTCTGCTGTTTGACAGGCCTTGACTTTGAAATTGACGTAAAAGGTGGTTTTCGAACGTTGTCGTGCTTTGCTGACACATTCTGTACTAGAGAATATTTTTACATATACATTTTCGCTATTCAGCAATTTCAATTTCCATATTTTCCATGTTGAATAATATATTATTCTTGAATAATTAACTTCTTGGTAAAACTTAATTTCAATAACCCGTTTGCAAAACACATTTGCTGTCATTTTTGCTTTTCAAGCACATGTTTTGTAAGAAAAACATTAACTTGAAGCAATTTTGCAAGTATCATATTTTCTGCAATTCGACAGCAAGTGCCACCCTTTCTACGTGATTCATTATAAATGACATTTTTCAGTGCTGCTTAAGCGTTTTTCTCATTCATTGCAGCACAAAGGTGTTGTCAATTGAAGTTAGTATATAAGGGATGAATTTTGCGAGAGAATTTAGAACATCGCAACATGAAGTTCCTAATAGTTGCAGCACTTTTGGTCACCTGGGCTAATGCCTACGTGTACGTGTATCCAGCACCGCCATCATCGACAAGGGTAATTAATATACATTAGTTTATCATATATATTCCAATTCATTTATTTATTACTAATCTAGCGTGCTACATACGTTTGGTAGAAGAAACATTAGTTGACATGCAATGTACATAAACTCGGCATGTATCAAGTGAATTTTGAATTTTCATTTTTTCATTTATTCTCCGACTATGCATTTGGCAATAAATTAGCAAAAAATATCAAAAGCAGGTCTAGGTTTCTCAAAATGTGAAGAAGTGTTGTGAAATGTTGAATAACAATATTACCTCAAGTTCTAATGAATTCATATTTTACAATTTTTATCTAAAATTCCTATTGCAAATTGTACGTTCATGGAAAAACTAACAACACTAAAGTAATAACGATCAGGGTATAAGGGATCAAAGTTATCCCGCTACCACTTATTTTTAAAATACATGTAGTGGAAATGTCCGATGCAGTTACAAGTATAATCATACGCTTGTATATAATGCATATTTTAGGAAATTTATGTCGGCATTTCTTATCCGGAAAACGAGACTGAATCGCCGGTAGCGAGCCAGGGTTTGGTGGACACCAAGAATGTAAGATAAAAGTTGATATTTTGACTTGTATACTGGCATGTGAGGTCTGAGTAGACTATACCAGGATTGGTGGCGCATAGTGAAAATCAGAAACAATAACGCCAAAGAATTAATTAACCACTGGGTCAGGCCTCGGGTTCAAGCAACCATATGTTACCCCATTTCTGTTTTGGTACTAGAAAACCCGAAGGTCCTCATACAGTACGTCATTTTTTTGTGTCAAAATTTTCTGTAAAGATTGAAACATTTTGGCAGAATTCTTTGCAATGCTTCTCAAACTCCTCCCTGACACACACACGTTATGCCAGGGCATGTTAAAACTGTCCACTTAATAACAAACAACTCCCAAATTGTCATGTCCTTTCTTCAGGATCGCTTTGCAACTAGATATCCAAAGGAGGGCGTGTGCGTGATTCGTCCTGGAGCTCCTAAGGTAATGTATTTTTCGTTTTATTGAAAAATGTCCCGAAATCACCAAATTAAATATTGCAACCATGGATTGATTATTTTAATAAGTATAAAAGCATGGGTTTCTATATAGGATAACGAAAAGGGCAAATACATAAGTTACGATATTGTCGATTATCCAAATCCTGATCCTTCCGAGGTAGGACCGGCCATACTCAACTTTTGCCAAGGTTACGTACTGCAAAAAGCAGTGCTATCAGGTACATGATTAACAGTTGAATTAAATCAAAACATTCCGAAACAATGTTTCATTAATTGCATGTGAGACATGTTTGCAAATGTTGCAGCTTCCCAACCTGCCCAACCTGCCAAACGGTCGCTCGAGGACGAACGTCATTATTATCGCCGTATGAATAGATGCTCGTATTACTACAACGACCCATATAACATGTACACATATGTCTTTTTCTTCGTACTGCCCCCGCCTCCTCCTCCACCACCACCACCGCCTCCTCCACCACCACCACCACCACCGCCTCCTCCTCCACCACCCCCACCACCGCCTCCTCCGCCTCCACCCCCACCACCTCCTCCTCCTCCTCCTGCAAAATAACATGTACATGTAGTTAATTGAACCACAGAATTTATTTTGTCGAATATAATTATAATCCGATCTATGTAGACCTATTCAGTTAATAAATGCATTACAAATATATTTGTTGTTTTTTCGTCTTTCTGGATAAGGATATACATGTACATGTACGTGTATTTTATTGCATATTTTACTGTATGTAATTAACGCTGTTTCTAATAATTCTGCCATCAGACATGATATCTCCCTACCATATCAAATTTAACTAGTCAGTTGGTATGATTTGTTGAATTTTACTGTGAATTTCTATAATGCCAATATAGCCAGTACTGTATTTACGTATTTAAGCTGCCGCTAGCACTCGAATTTGCAAATAATTAGTAGTTTTAAGTGTTTTTAGAGTGTCAACAATGTCTAGGGGACTCTCGATATACTGTACTTGTAAAGCGCCATAGCTGTAAGTATACATGTACACGAACTGAGAAAACCAACTTCTCAGCAACACTTTAAATCAGTTTACATGTGGCTTTTGGTGTGATTGCGTGTGTGCACAACTTGATTAAATTCAGCTTATCGTAAAACATTTCCCGATGAACTACATGTATATTTAAACAAAATTGAAAAAATATCAACAACAGCAGAAGTTCAGTCAGAAATTGTCATCTTTATCATTCCATAGTATTCATCTTTGAAACCACAGTTTAGATAACATAATTGTGGTCTGAATATAACATTACAGAAAAGAACGCTACATTTTTCTAGTTGGCAAAAATACAAAAAATGCCATAATATTAACATGGTAATAAAATCTGAAGTTGCAAAAACGTGTGAAAGAATTAAAAAGACGTGAATTGGATGAATATGAAAACGTAGTCCACTAATTCATTGCGCAAGAGAATAAAACCTAGCGGGCGCGTCATTAATTTGCATACATGCGAAAAAATGCGAGATCAAAAACTGTAATGTGCGTATCAAAAATGCCATTTGCAATTTTTGAAAGGTGGTCGGTTTCAACATTGCATGACCAACAGTAAATCCGTTATCGTTCACGCAACACATTTAAACATCTCGGCAACCCTGCACATTGACCCAAAACGTTGTCAGCATGCTAAGATATAAAATCTAAAATCTAAAATCCTAACCTGGCCAGGCTAGCTAGCCTACATAGTCAGGTTAGGTTTGGTTCAGCATGCACAGACGACTTTCGGGACTAATACAGAGTAACCAACATGTAATCAAAATGTGCGGCTCTCAACCGGTTAAAGTTTCGAAATGGAATGGGGGCATCCATTTTATTTGAAAAAATTTCAACATTTCGTGACTGTGCAGGCACATGCAGATGAAGGTGATGATCAGTTATTTACATTAGTGGTGAAGTTAGTTGACCGATTCTGACTCCGGAGGAAATATTTGCATCGATTCGAATTGTCAAAGAAAATATCCGACCTTCGTAGGCCTAACGCTTTTGCATGCTGCAACATCCATCAAATCGCCAATTTTAAGGTAATTATAGGCACTCTTTATTATATCGGTTCATGCTGCATGTACGTGTAACTGTGTTTTAAAATTGCTATGAGACAGACTTGGATGGTGTTACCATTTACTCTTTAAGTTCTTAACGCAAACTGTCGAGAGCTAGATCCCATCTAGTGAACACGCCATCTGAGAATATCTAGAATTCTAGATGGTCAATTTCGCTCTCAGCTCTTATATGGACACCCAGCTCAAAACCAACTTTGGCTAGAATTGAGTATCACTTTCATGAGATTTCACTCTGAAACCAATTCAACTATCGAGAGATTGACTTCATAGAATGTTCACTGTTTTGAAGAACATCTGAGATTCTCTCGTCAATATCGCTCTCAGCTTTCATAGGGACACCTAGCTGAGAGCCAACTTTGGCTCAAACTGAGTGGCACGTAGACTTGAGATTTCACTCTCAACTCAAACTGTCAAGAGATGGACGCCACCTAGACACGCCATCTGAGATTCTCTCGAAGGTTACTATCGGCCTTTGCTCTCAGCTGAACTCTGAGCTTAAAATTGTAATTGTAGTTACATTAAGTAATGTTCCAGTAATCTGTACTTTTCTTTTAATAATCTTTTGAATGCAAAAAAATGGAACATGCATGCATGCACTCGAATAAATGACTGGGATTGTAATTGGGTCTCTTTGTTGCGATTACCGTACATTTAATACATTCATTCGCAGGATTAATTCATTAACCATGGTGATTTATTTTATTTACAAAAAAGGTAATGCTCATGTACTGTCTATTTAAAATACGGTATAGGTTAATTGGGTGATAAAATAAGAGGTCAAATTTCTTCTACTATTTAGCCTGATGAAACATGGCTACTTTGTGAAATGCTTTTTACTGACAAATACAGGAATCATGAGCGGAGCTAGGGAGGGGCAGGGGGGCCTCCCCCTCAAGGCCCCCCCAACCCCTAACATGATTTCTGCCT
Source organism: Cylindroiulus punctatus (assembly GCA_034695085.1). Classification (NCBI taxonomy): domain Eukaryota; kingdom Metazoa; phylum Arthropoda; class Diplopoda; order Julida; family Julidae; genus Cylindroiulus; species Cylindroiulus punctatus. Next base: position 52 of record JAQFYZ010003526.1, on the reverse strand, counting down.
GCGCCCATGACTAGAATACTAGATAAACCTGTACATCAGAGATTAAGGATAA
>JAQFYZ010003525.1:0-13186 GCA_034695085.1 Cylindroiulus punctatus | reverse complement strand
ATCTGAAATTAAGATGCCTTTGCTAAATTAAGACACTTTACATGTATACAATTCAGACAGTGTTTTTAGAGTGTAGGCAGGAGCGCCTTTAATTGTAGGCTTCTTCGCCTGGGCGCCCCAGGCCCAGCAGATGGGGGCAGGCAAAACGTGCACGGCGGTTGGGGGTGGGGTGCAAAACGTGGGGTGAAAGCTGCGGTGGTGAGATATTACAGATGTACCTGGGCATGAATGAGGGGGAAGCCAGGTGGGGTGGTGACCTTGTTGGTGCGGTGATGGGGGCCCCCGGGGTCACGCCCTTTTTACCTGCAGCCATGCAGGTAAATAAAAATGCCAGATTCATCATCCCTTTTGGGCAACCAGAGGGCATTGTGGGAAATGGGCTGACCGTCTCAACATCAGAATGCACGCGTTGTTTTATGGCGCTCTTCGCATAATTATAACGGACAGCACGGGGTCAGGAGGGCGGCCGTGCATGGCCAGGGCTTGGTAATTTCGACCAAACCTCATCGAAAGGGGCAGCTCGAAAAATAACCCCCCCCCAAACTGGCTCTTTAGGTTTACTGGCTGTAGGAGGTTCGCAACCGTGGGTTTGACCAACTCGTAAAATTTCATGTATCTGCTGAAGTGTGGAGTCAGTTTACACGCAAGGTTTTACTCACCTGAAATAGTATTCTTATACCAGCTCGCTAGAGATATGAGCCCACTAACACTTGCCAGTTTCTTGCATTACCAATACCAGGTAATCAGGAAGTCCTTGTTACCCAATGCAGTCAAACGCCATATTGATCAAATATTCAAAGTATGAGCGTATGTCATCATAGTTTCATTCAAGTTTTTACTCACCTTATATAAAGTTCCCTTATACCAGGATACCATAGATGTTAGCCCACATTGCTTGCTTTAGCTTATTTCATTACCTAAACAGCTTATCAGATGGTGCATTGGTGCAGGTAAAAATATCATATTAATCAAATGTATTAGCACGTTTCATCATAATACTTCATCAGGTATACTGTTACTCATCACAAGAAAGACTCACTATGACCCAAATTTGGGGAATTTACCCAGGTTATGAGAAGCGGGTTGTGGCTGTTTAAATTGTTTCCATTGTGTGGACTGTGGTGCCTTGCATCGAGCAATCTCTGTTACATTCTGTTACATTACATGGTGACTGGTACTTGGCACTTCTGAAGTGACTTCCAAGTCAACTGTTTACGTGCTATTTGCAGCTATACTTTAAATGTGTTTGAATTGTGGTGCCTTGCATCGAGCAACCCATGTATGCACATTCTCAATTCAGGAAATTTTCATCTCAGGTAACATTACATGTTGACTGGCTTCTGGTTCGAGTCATTTGACACAAGTGAAAACCAGCCACACCAGGCAGTGATGGAATGAGTTTGACATCACACGTGTGCCTCGTTGCTGGATAGTGTCTCGTTGGGCCATGGCCCCCGAGGCCCTTAGCAACGCGTCGTTCTTGAGCTGACCTGGACTGCCCCATCTGTGCCTCTCTTTTGTGCCCAACACTCAGCCCGAGCAAACAAACGGGCGACAGATGGGACAATTGGACCAGGGGGCGTTGGTGCGACACTTGTGCAACAACTAAACTGGAACCAGGGGGACAAGCGCAAATAAGTTGGGACAAAACCACGCTGGAGTGCATGGGTTAGGGCCCATGGCGGGCGGCGGACCTGGCAGCAAATCACAGGGTACAAACAGTGCGGTGCAGGGGAGGACCCCTGTCCAAACTTATTAGGACAAAGGAAGGCGAGGAGCAGGTGAGGGGGACCACTTCAAGGACCCTTTTGTGCCCGGCGTGATGGAAAAAGTGGCGCTGAATGACGGGGCCATTCAGCCAAGCGGAAGGAGGTGAAAACGTTCAAGATGCTTTAAAAAATGGCCACTTGGGGCGCCAAAGGGGGCCGGCCCAGCGGCAAATGCCCAATTATGGGCCCCGAGAGGGGGGCGGGGACCCGCATTTCGACTCAATGGAAGACCCTTGTGCTGGCCTGTATTTGTGTTGTGGAAGGTGAAACTGGAATGGAAATGCTGGACCGAAATGAGTAATGAACGCCCAGTGTCCGGCCCTGGCCATAGGGGCGCCCTCCTTTCTTCCGGCTCCTTCAGAATTTCTTCACTCCATTGGACCCGCATCGCCATGCTCCAAAGATTTGTCCACAGATACGGATTCGGTCAAGGAGAACCGAAATTAACGGTTTGGGGCATCAATGGTGCCACTCGAGGGTGAGCTGGGCTCGGCCTTTTGTGCTCCAGGCTCAATGGCAGTGACGGTGGCGCCCCCTGCCGACTTCGAAATGGTGGTTGTCATTTCACACTTCACTGTTTGGATCGGTGATGTATTTGGTTAACCGATGCAATGGATCATGTTCTTCGGTGCAATTGCTCATCAATGGAGCAGGTTATTCAGGTGCTTTATTGCCATGGCTCATCAATTGATCATGTTATGCAATTGCTCATCAATGGATCAAGTTATCCATTGAAGAGTCACGTGCTTCATTGCTATGGATCAAGTTATTCATGTGCTTTATCGTCATTGCTCATCACTGGGTAAAGTTGGTCATATGAAGTTAACCAATGCCATGGCTCATCAAAGGATCATGTTATTCGTTGCCTAGCTCATCAATGGACCAAGTTAACCCATGCAATGGCTCATCAATGGATCCATTGCCACATCTCATCAATGGATCATGTTATCCAATGCCATGGCTTATCAATGAATCATGTTATCCAATGCCATGGCTTATCAATGAATCAAGTCATCCATTACCATAGCTCATTAATGAATCAATATATCCATTGCCATGGTACATTAATGGATCATGTTTATCCAATGCCATGCTATGGCTCGTCAATGGATCAAGAGCCATTTTAAAATAACCCATCGATGGATCAAGTTAACCCATGCAATGGCTCATCAATGAATCCAGAGCCATAGCTCATCAATGGATCATGTTATCCAATGCCATGGCTTATCAATGAATCAAGTCATCCATTACCATGGCTCATTAATGAATCAAGCTATCCATTGCCATGGTACATTAATGGATCATGTTTATCCAATGCCATGCTATGGCTCATCAATGGATCAAGAGCCATTTTAAAATGACCCATCGATGGATCAATTAACTGATCCATTTACCATGGCTCATCAGTGGATCATGTTAACCACTGAGTGATCGTATACCTAAAAGCACGTCTCATTACAGATTTGGTAACAGTCCATTTTAGCTTTCTTTGCATCAACATGCTGGCCAAATTAGCAACACTGTGGCAACGTTGCTATTCTGAGCAAGAAAATTAGCAGCAAGTGGCCTAAAGCATGTTCGTGGTTGGACGTGGACAGGAAACGTTGTGGTTATCATGCCCTCATTCGCCCTTTAATGCCAGCCATTCATTTCCCTTTCTTTTATCTCCATCTCCGACTTATTTTATTCGTTTTCGGCCATTATGCGACTGCCATCTTGGAAAAAAATTAATTGCCCTTGCAGGCCCGAGATTTATTTCCACCGCAAATTTCCTTAATTCGGCGCAAAAAGTAACCTTGAGTAAGCGTCAAGTTTTCCAACCCCGTCCATTTCCTCCATTGTATTCATTTACCCCTCATTAATGAGAAATGTGTTTCGGTGTCAAATGCGCGAATTCGTTTCGAATTACATGTACACGTACACCAACGTGAATATTCTGCTGAGGAATCCGGTCGTCCCCCAAAATGCGACACTCGTCAGGAACATCTGAGAAAGTGGTCAACGGGGAAACGCGCCTGGGGTCACCTTTTTGGGCCAAGGTTGACCCCCCGCGAGGCGAGGGGGACCTTCGGGGGTGCTTCGTTCTTAACGTCACTATAAATTCTTGCAGTTGCAGGTTATGGGTTTTTGGCTTTTGAGCAAACTTAAAACATTCATTGCTGGCAAAGTGCTGGACGATAAAGCCAGCCATTGCACCATGATGAGGCTATTTTGATTTTACCCTGTGGACGCCTCATGTTTCATTATCGAATAAACCAGTGAGCTCAGTAGTTTCAGTGTTTTCATAAGAGTGGATCCATCTTGTGTGTAAAACTATACATGCATTTTTATTGAAGTGCTTGTTTTTTTGGCTGTATATCGGTTTGGTTCTTGTACTACCATCGTGCAACCATTACGATTCAAAATACCAAACTTATCAACGTTCAACCAGAAGTCTCCAGATACTGTTGCCAAGAAATTCAATAATATTCAGGGTGTTTCAGAATTGGTCCGTTTCAAATTTAGCGCTGCTTCGACATTCCATGTACATGTATAAGTGGCCGGCCATCAGCATGTACATGCAGATGAGTTAATTTGTTTATGGTTGAATTAATTAGAACCATATAAGCCATTATGGACGTGAATATGAACACTCAAGCATTCGTTGGTGTTCATTTTCGTGTCACAATTCCATTCAGTTTAATACATGTACATCCACAGTCAGCACTTGATGCCGTGTGGTGAGGGGGCTGACTTGCCCAATTACGAAAATTTTAGGAAAAAGTTCATGTAAGTGCACTTTTAACGTGCAAATAAGCTTAGTGCAACTGACACTGACCTGTAGCATTTGCCAAAATGCAGGACCTTAAAATCATAATGCACTGATTCACATGCATTTCTCTACTCGTACATTAGCTGTGTGTTTTGGCCGTTCACCTCAAAAATGTTTTAGTCTTAATTGTTTCTGAAACATCATGCATCCTCATATCAACTGGAAACAATGTTAACAATTAACATCAATGTACATGTATATGTGCAATGTATGATGCCAGGTCTCGTTGGTTGTTGCAAATCTCGAAAAACTTTGATGTCAGCCCATGTTAATTATTTTCCACCAACTTTCGATTTGTTGGCGAACATGATCCCTTACCATATTGCGCACATCACGGAGTAATTATTTCTAGGCGATTTGGAAGGTATCATGTTGCAGATCCATGGTTTCAGGAATGCGAGCTGGTAACCATGGCACCAGAGGGCGTAAGCCGTGATTCTCCATAAATTGTGATGCGAAATGTTCATTATCGAAACTCGAACTCCGGGACGTTTTTGGGGTGTAGAATTTCAAATTAATTTTTCGTCTATATTTTTCGTCTACAAATCGTCTATGGCTCGATTAGAAATCGCTGGCAAGTTTGATTTTGTCCGCAGGGCGTCGCTGCGTGGCGTGCGTTTCCTATCACGCAACTTGTGGCGACTTCGATTCCACCTCCGAAAATGCACGCTCAATTAACGAAATACTTGTCATAATTTCGATTTAAAAATTCCTGGCTAATTGAACGCGTTTTTACGGCCCGTCGTCCAGCGAAAGTGAAACCAAAACCAGTTTTTCGGTAATTAATTAGCGAGGGGGCCCCGAACGAATTGGCCTACACCCCGCGTCCATTCTGGAGGTGAAACGCATAAAACCTCAGGTCATCTTGACTTATAGCCCGAGTTATGGGACTTTTCACGCTTGAACGTGACTGCGTACGCGTTTTTCTGCGCTTGTCTTATTAACGCGCGTGCAGGCAGCTTGCTGTTGACGCTAACGTCAATGACTGCGCGTTGCTAAAGTGGGCGCCGGGCTAGCGGACCGAGCGAAAATGGTTGTGAAGCTCAGCCGCTGAGCATGACGAGAGTTGTGAAAGCTTGCGTATCTTCACCACGGGACGTATTCCTGGCCATCAAAAAGTCGCCATTGTTGCTATAGCAGAAATACGAACTGATGGAACTGAAGGACTGCCAATCAGAGAGGTGTCGCTTATCGATTAGGGATTCCTGGTTTTTAGTTGTTGAAAGGAACATGGCTGACGCCTCGAGCTGAAGCGCCTCCATTGTTTTTTTTTTTTTTTTGTTTTTTTTTGTTGAGCTCCTTCCTCTCACCAGTGGCGCTGTATGCGAAATACTATAAGTACAACCAAGAAGTGATGGAACAGTCGAATTTAACATGTGCCGACCAATAGGGGTCCAATCGCCTGTTGGCGATTGATTTAGCCTAGTTCCATACAATCAGTGCCACGTACTGAATGGACTTTCACCGACTGAAGAAACATGGAAGCGTTAATCGACAAGCCACATCTCTCTGATTGGTTGACTTCAGTTCCATCACTTCTTGGTTTTACTATAGACTTAGTCAATCGCAAACTGGCGATTGGATTCTATTGGTCGGCGCTTTCAGCTCAGTTCCATCACTTCTTGGTTTTACTATAGTTATGCCATCTACGTCATGGCCGCCTCCATAATAGGGAAATTTCACATTTTTTATGGTTTTAAAATGAAGTTTGGTACTTACGTATATGAGCAATTTTTGTGTGCATCAACGGACGTTTTTATGCCCAAATCGTTAGTTGGAAAACGGAAAATGCGTCGACACATTTTATATGATGTCACGATTTAGCATCAATTTCCCCAAGTTTTCTTTACCTTTAAACATTATATACATATACCGTGTGATGCAAAGCCATGACGGCAACATGTCCAACTACCATTTCAAAATTCCGTCGTTTTTGTGATTTTCCAACATCAAATTACGGGAAAACTACATCATGCACATTGCTATGGTGATTTTATTTCTAAATAAATGGTTTTTACATATTTTTGAAATATGTGAAATTTTCCTATTGAATTAACGGAACTGATGGAACTCATCGAATTGAGACAAATGACATTTGCCTGGTAAGAGTTTATTAAGTGACAATTCGTCCATAATCCACAAATAATAAAAATAGCTGTGGGAAGCATAGGATTTGGCTGGCAAATGTATCCTTCGCAATAACTGAAAATTCGACTCTTTGGAATCGAAATTCCATACTGTTGCTAAGCAACAAATAGTGCCTGCTGTGGCTATGTGTATGTTATATGTACACTGTATGTCGCTAACTCAGCGCCAACTTTAGCAACACACCTAATGAATGCGTCACGAATGAAGACATGCGAGCGAACGACTGTTGTTTTAATTGTTCTTGTTTATCATTTCTTGGGAAAGGGGCGAAAAGGATGCTTGCTTTTTACGCTTGTTGTGATAAGCGCCACAGCAGCAACAATGTGTGGAAGAATTTTTCGTGGAATCTACTTAACAGTACGTTGAGTTTATAACTAAGTAATTTCGAGTGGCGCCTGTGAGCTTCCTTAATATCTCCTTTTTCCTCGTGTGCTATTTGCTGCCTGTGAGATGAACGTCGTCCCAGCTAATATACACTTTGTGTACAGTGTAAGTTAATTATCGTAAGTCTCGTATTGCTAATTTTTGTGTAGGCATTTTACGACCATGCACAATATTGTACTGAGCGTACATGTATGAAAGCTGATCTCCCAAACGAGTTCATTTCGTGGGATCCAAGCACTATTGGGGTTGTCTGGTAAGGCTTTAATTGACCAACATGTGTCCCTGGTGAGGCACAGGGGGCGATGGAGGGGGCATCTTGTATTCATGTATAATTATTGGTTAAATGCCTTGTTTTAGATCCCTTTTAATAATTCTTCATCAAAACAACAATGGTAAATATCATATTAAATGTCAGGCAATTATTTAAATTATGTGTTCCTTGTAACTTGGTGTTTTAAGGGAACATGGGGAAGACCATGTACACTCTATATAAATTGATAATTTTAATTTAATACAGCCATTTAATTTAATACAGCCACCTGAGATGCCATGTGGTTGGGAGGCTAATTTACCCAAGTAAAGAAATGTTACTGGTACATGGAAAAATAAAAGTAAAATGACACGATATAATGTGCAGCAAACAAAATAGATACTGCAAGTAAAATAAGATAAGATGCATCGGAATAACATGCCACCCAAGTACAAAAATGTTTCAGCAAAACTACAACAACGAGCATGCCCCCATGCAGAATTTGAGGTTATGACTGGCTCGTTGAACAGGCTTTCGAAAATGCTTCCAAAAATGTTGACCCGTATTGAACCTGGCGTCTGTAAACCGAATTCGAAATTAAATATTTCCACAATACGCGCACTTAATGCATATTAAATTCCCATCTTTTCGCCAAACTGGCACGATGATTGGCAAAATTTTTGCTCCGCCATTTTTTCCCTTGCCTCCTTTTCATTTTCGCTCATTTTTCCGACTTTTTTTTTGCGCTCGAGCGTGACTTTCTCGCACCTTTGAATATTATCACCCACGTCTGTTCTCACACCTATTCACCACGCTGCTGGGACGTGCATTTATTAAAGGCTGCAGCGCCTCGACCAGACCCGAGGGGCCACTGGACCCCAAAGCACCAGACACCATGCTTTTCTCACTCTTGGAACATTAATAATTAAAAACGGACTGGTTTTCCAGCACTTCAGTTTTTTTCTGGGGAGGTGCTGGCTGACCTTCCCTCGCCATTGCTGCCATTTTCCCATAATATTGAATAACAAATAACTTGTTACTACATTCTGTTATCGGTCGACTACAGTAAAACACACTTAGTGGTCGTTATAGAAAGGTTTCCCCGTGTTCGGGAACTAGAATTCGGGTCATACAAATAAAATGTCTTGACCCCTACACATTGCTGCCCCATTACAACATTATTACCTCACAGTCAACATTAGTAATGTCATGTGGTGGGATATGTTTACCCAGCCTATAAATGCTCAATTTTTGTGACATCTCAACCTTGGACGTAGTTTATGCACACCCCTTATCTGTTGATAAAGGGTGGACAAGCACACCCTTCATTACCCTGAATTTTTGTTCAGAAGTTTAGGAATTGCACCCTGGAAAGATCAGTATATGATCACTATGCTGTTATCACTATCAATAGTGGTTTCTGAATATCAGTATGCGTGGTGATATTACTATTCATGGTGTGTCAGTATACATACAATAATTGTTTTACCAGTATTGCCAGTACTGATCTGTCAGTGCAGAACAGTGCATGCTTGAGTCAGTACACAGTACGCTGACATGTAGTGATATCCTGCGTATAGCTGTCACTATACAGTACATGTAGTGTTGATGTTATATAGTTTTAAAGTGAAACTGAATTGTTTTTACATGTTAGTTGCTTGCATCTTTACAATGTACAGTACACTGATGTGTACAGTGTAGTAATATGCTTTGTGTCGGTGTCACTATAGAGTCAGTAACGATTTATGATATCATAGCTGATTTTATTTATTTAAGAGTGAAATTTAGCTGCGTTGACATGTTGGTTATGAATATCACTGCAGGCATGATAATTTTAGTATGGCAGGTACATGTATTTAATAAATTCTTCGGTCAGTATTTAACTTCACTGATATCAGTAAAATGTATACTAATATCATCAAAGATCAGTATACAGTATCTGTGCTGATATCACTACGAATTTTATACCAACTCGTACCTTCTCCACCAGTGATTCGGTACCGTGGTTTTCCCATTTCTCGTGTTTCCAAAATTTGAGAATAAGTCGTAAAATTGCCTCTAAATGTTACGGTGTCGACCCCTGTACGCCTTTTGAACATTCTCGTTTACGCCATCTTTTTACATTCTTTTTGCCCAAAAGAAGCTCTTCCAAAGGCGTGGCTTTGATGGAAATGATTGTTTTCATCTACATTGATGAAGTCGTTTTCGGTCAACATGGATTTGGTGGGCACTGTTTACCCAGGAACCGGTCACACGAAAGATTACCCGCAAACCGAATATCAATGACGACCTGCTTTGAAATCGACTTCAAAAACAAATGAAATTCAAACATTCCTCAGCCCCCAAAACAGAAGAACCCGTTTATTTGGGAAGATGACTCGGCCATTCTTTTTTTGCTACCCCGTCCAATGGCATGGAGGCGTTATGAGGTTTAGCATGGACGCAATTACATAATGTAGTTCTAATTACCCCCTGGTTTAATAGTTTTTCGTGCCAAGGGGCAATCAATACCGCCGGGACCTTGAGGCCCACACGCGATGTGCATGTATGTACGGTATAATGTTGATTTATTTAATGCTTTTATTTGTTTTTATGTCGTGCCTCGTAATGAAGATGAGTTTTCTCGCGTCCTATTGACTGCAAATTGTCGACGTGTTTAGTGTGCGGAGGGAGGCCACTTTCCATTAGACGTGCCACGAATTCCACTAAATTTATGACCCGAGATGACCGCTATGTGGCGCTGCGCAATGGGTGTTTTGAATCTGTAGGATTCAAACTCTATTGCTTGAAATTGCCCATTTCAGATTTTTTTGGGCTTAATTTTGGTCTGAAGTTGGCTTTCCTAATTTTCCGACCCAACCCACATGTCTATCTCTTAATTTTCTTAAGTATGATCAGCGCCACCAAGGGGAAGAAATTGCTGGAAAATCCCCAGGAAATGCATGCAGTATCTGTTAATACTGGCTGTAGCTCCGCCCTCATTTGCTTATTTTTAATGCTGCAATACGATTAGCCCAAAGTAGAGCTTTCTAATCGTAATTTTTACCTAATTTTCGGTAATTGTTTGCCTTAAGGGGAAATTAAGTTCAAAATTAGACAAGAATTACAACTGGACAGGAAGCATTACAAGTTGATTTAGCTGCCCAGGGAAGATACATGTAGGTGATCTTCAAAGTATGCAGCAAACACCAAGAAATTTTATTGTCCTTCCATTACATCTTACAATGTGCACATTAAGATCATATTACTCAGATCTACAATAGAATTTAATGATTTCCAAGAACACGAAAAAAATTAGAAAAAATGTCACCAGGAATTGAAATCGTTTTCCATCCTTAAATGCCTATACATGTAGTTTTCTCGTACTTACATGTAGATGGTTGATCGAAACGGCTGTCAGACATGTTGGTGATGTCACGAGTAGGCATCACGCGGTGGAACGCGATACGGCGCTTGTGGCAAAGGCTGTAGAGGGTGCTACAAGTTTGGCTGGGCCAAAAAATAAGGCTAGAGAAGGTACCCGCATAAATCGTCCAATCTGAGGATCTGCAGTTTGCATTCGGCGGTGTTTTTAGTGCGTTTTTTGAAATTTTGAAGCAGGCAAGGCCGAGGGCATGGAAGACGGTCAAGTTCATAAAAAAGGTGGGCTAATAAAAGCGATAAGCATCGGCAATTAAACGGGTAGAATAGCAGGAGGTGCATGGCTCGAGTAAGAGGAAATAAGTGCGAGGGGGAATAAAGTTAATTTCTGATGGGTACTTAGGAAAAGGAAAACATTGGCCAGTCTTGCTAGTCGGTGCGGTCGTCGATTGCACGCCATAAAAGGCGGTTTATATTTCATAGCTTGTGGATGGCCGCTCTTAAGTGTCCATTGTAGGTCATGTACACTGCGGCGATAACGACGGTGTGCGAATTACGAGTGGCTGCTCTGTTGCTTTCATTTACGGCCTTGTGGGAATGGCATCCTAATTTCGGCTCTAATGAATGAACTTACCAGTTGCATTGGGGCTGCGGGCAGTGTCTGTTTTTTGCTCGAAGTCTTACAGATCTATCTTTAGCTCTCCAGTTTGCAGGGTCCTTTGCCTCCCAAATTTCAATCATCCCGAATGTGGAATGCGATCAATTTTGGGCAAGCAACTCTTGCGTTTTTAACCGATATTGGTTGTTGGGGTAGTCGTGAATCTCTCGATGATGGTTCAACATGGTTCAACAATCTGGAAAATTCGCATGTTTTGATACTATAATGGCATACGCATTTAACCGAAGTTATCTCTAATTTGACCAAAATGACTGGAACCCAATCCTTTCTGATGTGAAAATGCGTTTGTCTGTAAAAACTCGCTTTAAATTGTCTGAGCATTGTGCAAAATGAGTGGAAAAACCTGGAAAAGTTAGCTGATATTACTTGTTGATAAGTAATATCAAATGTTATCATACAATTTGAAGATGTGCATCGATGTGAATCGATTGCGCATGTATTAACATACAATCGCCACGTGTGATTTGTGATCTGTTTTGGGCTGCTGCACGAATAATTCGGCGAATTCCACAAGATGGTGATGGCATCTGGAGCGCCTAATTGTAATGGGCTATTAAGATTTGTTTATTGGTGTCTGCACGCTCGAAACGGTCATGAATCTTAATTTTGAGAGGGGAATCCTCTCCGAAACCAGGGCTGTTTGGGACGCAGGTGTTTCCAGCTAATGGTCAGATGGACTGCTGGACGCAGAACATCGAAGGCAAGGAAGGAGTTAAAGAATGGTGGTTTGATGAACTTGTCATTGCAAAAAATCGAAGGGAAAACGTACTCTCCTGTAGTGGAGGATAGCAAAACACGCTCGAAATGTCGACTATTCCGGTCGATCTAGTTTGACAACATGCAATTGGAAATTGTTGTTTCGCGTCCCCCCCCCCCCAGTTTTTTTTCCAACTCGATGGCATGTTTTCGGGCGAACATTAAAGTAACAAATTGACGAACACATCAGTGAGTGATTCCATTAATGAATTATTCTCCTAAAACGATTGAGATTGCAATTGCGCCGTGCTTATCGCCCTAATAAAGACTGGAAGGGGATAAAAACCTGTCGGCCATTCGCTGTTATCAACGAAAAAAATTAATGAAGTCGTTATTTTTATAAGGCGTAACGACGCCATTAAAAGATACAAAGTCGGTATTGCCCTCCGGGCAAAAGCTTTTTTGATTGGACAAATCGCTAATTTTTATGTTCGATAAGTGGAAATTCGCATACGTGCGTTTTTCAGCATCTGCTGGGTGGGTGGGCCAAAATTGCCGCTTCCGCTTCCGGTCACTGGCGTCCTTCGTAACTTGGACTTCCATCCAGGCAGGATGATTGCCATCATGCAATGTTTAGCCATCAATTTGTTATATGATCTCTTAGACCACCAAACGAGCTAATATCAGCAATAAAACTACTGGTGGCGTTTTAATCAGCATTCGGACAGTTGCTCGCCAACATAACCTCGTCGTGTTTACACCAAACACTATCCGCTAATCGGTGTCATTCCGCACGTTGACCTCCCCCTTCCATCCTGCAGCGTGTCCTCAAACCCTTTGCATGGATAGCGTGCGAGGGCGGCGCGGCACCCGCCCTCGACCTTTGACCCTTAATTTTCACATGTGATCCAGATCGGGCGAGTTGACCACGACTCGACCCCAGACCTCCATTCCTGCTTGCTCAGACGGTGATTACCCCCGAAAGTCCTCAAACCCTGTGCACGGACAGCCTGCGAGGGCGGCGCGGCACCCGCCCTCGACCTTTGACCCTTAATTTTCACATGTGATCCAGATCGGGCGAGTTGACC
>JAQFYZ010003524.1:0-13187 GCA_034695085.1 Cylindroiulus punctatus | reverse complement strand
CAGAGTGTTTACTAGCTTTCTGTCAACACTACATGGACATGTCATCTCATTAAATTTTCAAAAAGCATAAAGTTAATTTCTTTGGATGAAATGAATCTCTCAAAAATCACCGTAAAAGGAACTTAGTGGATCTCTTTTTATTAAAGAGTATCAAACCTGACAAATTTGGACTCGATCACAAATGATCATTTCCTCTAATTGTCCGAGCAAATTGCCATTAAATTTCGATGGCGAGAATCAAGTTTCGGCTGCGAGAATGATGGATATAGCACTTTGAAGTAAACGAAACTACACATCGTTTTCGATATTTCTTGGGAACGTGATAAGTAGTAAATAGTCGAGCGAGCAATAATACACGATGCAGCATACTGTGTCACATTTAGTAGTAAGAATAGTTAGACCGTATATATGTGTCAGGAATGTAGCACATATATCCATATATAGGAAACAGGTAGGAAAAGCCTACTATTGAGTAGAAATTACAGAGCAGAAAAATAGACAATATTCCACAGTATAGTATGCATCTCTAGCTCCGCAACATGAGCCACCAAGATATAATAAATAGGCTAAGGTTTTTGAAAACGATCACAGACAGCCTGGGAGAAAAAAGATGAGATTGTGTGAAACTTAACCAACGTGGAATAGAAAAAAGGAGATAGTAACGAACGAGTAATATAATAACCCAGCCCATGATTTTGTAATGACCGAGGTCCATCCGGCGCTTACACACTGACAATTGCGGAGCAAAAATATAAGTAAATTGCAGAACCAAAGCAACTTAAGGAAAAACAAAAATAGAAGTCTTCAAATGGGAAAGATTGCATTGATTTTCAATACAGTCATGGTGACCACGAATTTCTGAAAACGAGATTCTGTGTTTTCCGGGTTACCATGAATTAGGCACCCAAAATTTTTCTGGAAAACTTTACTAGATTGCGCCAAGTTTCCTAAATGTGTACTGATAAGGCGTTTACCAAGAATGTTATTTTGATAATCATTTTGTAAAATACACTCCAGGTTGTAGTATGTTGAAGCTGCCCCTTCAGGTGGGCAATCAATGCTAGCATCGCTGCAATGTCTGATTGCCCACTTAAGGGTCAGCTTTAGCGCCGAGACCTCGGGTTAAAATCGTGTCATTACAAAATGGCAGGCAGCGCTTTCATAGCTGAATCTCAACGCAAATGGTGACGAATTGAATGGTTCGATGTGCATGAATTTCAACAGTAAAAAATCGGTATTCCCGTGAATTTGCACAGAACATTCCTTCCTTATGATATTCAAGCAATCGCGTCAAGCCTCATCTACACCGCACTCGAAAAGCCACCTGAAGAATTTAACAACAACGTCCGTCAAAAATACCAACTTAGTAATGCAGATATTCGCTGCTGTTATTCTGAGATTAGTAGATAGTCATTATTCGTTTGGACCAAAAAAATCTTCGTTTTTTGTGATCATTCGTTCATTACAAAAAATAATTTAAAAATATTGTTCAGAGTTACAAGACAATCATTTCGGAATTACAACACCGGCAGGCGTCGCTATTATCGCTGTAATTAAAAATGGTACCTACATAGGAAAACATGCTTCATGTGACAAAATCGTCAATCAGTGTTTAGCGCAATTTCTGAACAGAATTGAGAATTTTCGTCGGATTTTCTAGTGTCAAAATATTTTTTGAATTCAATTTTCTTTTGGCATTGTGCTAGACACTGATCAGTGATTTTGCACCAGAAAACACATTGAGATTTCCCCCTTCATAGACGCCATTTTACCTTTCTCCAAAATTTGGTTTCTGTAACTCTTAAAGTTTGATAAAAATTATTTTGTGATGAGGGTAAGACTTGCATAATTTTTGAGCATAATTCAAGATTATCCTAAAGCTGAGAACGTAGGAAGTTTTCCAGGTGCGGTGTAGATTAACATGGATTCGCTCTTAATAAATAACAAAACGTTTTCCTTCCATAACCGAGCCAGAAGGAAATTTCTTGCATATTTATACCAGTAACTATGTAATACACACACCGATGGATTAATAAACAACTATTGCATCGCTTCGAGTCGCAGCTCGCACGAATCACCATCCTAAATCGTCCCTTATCCTAAGAGGTAGCCATATGTATACATTATCGTCAGATAGAAAAGGGGGGTGGGGGTGGGGTTGGGGAATTGAAGGAAGCAGGCAAGGCCCACGCAGATTATTCGGGACCCACAACACCTTGTTAAGGATGGAATACACGGGTATTTTTAATGCTTTTTGTTTTATGTTATCTAATTAACGTTTTCAACTCCAACAACGTGAGCAAAAACAATGGGGAACATTGTGGCGCCATTGCTGGGGCCCCCACTTTTCAAAGATGAAAATAGACATTTACAATAAGAATAAGAGAGGACCGAGTCACGAAACACTATCGAGATTTAGGGAGTTATATAAAAAAGCGCTGCATTAATACCACGACACGTTCCCACATTTGTGCGAAATAACATTTTGAATTCCAGGGGCACCGAGCCAACCGTTTCCTCTGATAAAGACAGATGGAGGCACCGTCGGCACCGAACTCAACAACTGCGACTTTTTAAATTGTTACAAGTAACTCCTTATACAAATAATAAACGTCAGTATTTTCGCCTTTCTTTGTTTTTCTCAAAAATTAGTGGGGGAAAATGCTTTAGCAGATTGTTACCATCCAATAAATGCGAAAAAATTTTCCTTGTGGAAATTGAGTTATTCGTAATAGAAGTTACTTCCAAAATTTAAAACTTGCAGACGTAAAGATCAGAACCCTACCTTAAAGTAGTGGTTGCTATTAAGGAATAACAACCGAAAAGCGATCAACAAACGACATGTACGGATCAAGAAACAGCAATTTCTCCTTGCATCATTCCCATTGATGTTATTGGAAACATCAGCTTCCTAAACTTTTTTTCAGCCTTACAAAATTCTCAACTTGATTCACTCGTTAGGTCTAAAATTCACCACCCTGCAGTTAAAACTCTACACCACATTATTCCACCGAACACTAATTTTGCCCCTGCAGAACAGGAGCCTCTGAACTCCTCTAACAGGTGTGAATCTGAACTGAACACGCTCGACACATATCATAACTTTACGTCCTATCCGATGCATTTTGGTGTTCATGCAAGAGAGCCACATATCCCAATGAATCCTCGACTTACAGCGCATACAGAGGTCACCATTTAAACAAATTGCATATCAGTTCGTTCTACATCTAAATATAAGGAAATACGATTAACTTTGGTTGATACGTGTCAAATACCTATACCGAGCCTTTCCACGAAAACATCAAAACTCCTTAGCCACTTCATCGGAAAACTATTCTACCCTGCAAGTCGGACAAATTGGATCACTGCTGAGCGAATGCACACATGTCCAACCATACAAAACTGATCTCTCTATTAACGTGCAAAACGGACACAGAATTAACGCTAATTGCAATAACCGAGTATTATCAAGTCGCCATTAACCTACGTTACACAAATCTCGATTAAGTACGAAAACAATCTTGATGTTTCTTACCATCTGACAGAATCTCGAGTGCATGAACAATCTACCGTTGTGATACGAGTATGTATACCTACATCTAGCGTGTTAATACCAATCTCAAATTCTCTTTGTACATTGCCAAAATGGCCTTCAATGGTACGAGCCAAAGTGGACATTTCCACCGCATTCCTTCAATTAAACTTACAATTCGCCAGAATTCACTCGGTTAAATGTGCAACAGAAATATGGTGAAGGCTTTTACCATCATCTCGCATGCCTATGTAATGTTGATACCCTACACAAGCCTCCTTAGATTCAGCAGCTGCTATCCAATCCACCACCTCTTACGACGGGCAAAATCGATGAAGTATTTGCATAATTCGACATTTTAGCAGAATATATACCGGCGGATAGTAAGTAAAATATTAAAGGAATGTGGTCCAGCCACAATGGGTCGCCATCTTTCACCACACATTTCAACACACATTTGTCGCGCTCTCCACCAATCAAAGATCGTTGAAATCAGCTTCAGGTTACCATCCGGCAATTATGCATTCAACGTCCACTTTGATTTCAGAGTTTGTAGATTTTCGTACAATTTCTTTGTACGGCCATTTTCCACTGAAGACTAGCTTAAATCGTTTGATCCTTTCGATCCGTTCGGACACTGGGGGGTACAAATTCAACTGGCAAACGTTTGATCCAACCAACCATGAATATCGAGCGAGCCAATCACGAAAAAATGACACATCTATAGCTATCGCTAATAATCAATTTACAAGCCATGTCGTTGCGAGCCAATAAATATCACGAATGCAAGCTCCCATCCCGATTTCTATAGTATACAAAGTGCTTTGAAACTTGCTTTTTTATAGACTCATTATTTCGCTGCCTATTTTGTAATGCATCGTAAACAACTAATATAGAAATTTAGTCATCAACTCCAGTATAGACAGCAAAAAAGTCAACAATATCAAGTACAATCGATTGGAAGATTGTGATTATCAATGGCTTCAACATGACTATATATAGCATAATACAATGTTACAACAGTGGAGGGAAAGAGAGCCTTTAACCATATTTGGAAAGGACGTCCTCCGAATCTTGCCGAAAGCAGTAATAAATTCACCTTTGAATGTTGTTAGAGGACAATGAATGTAAAAAACTTAATTCGAATGAAATGGTAAGGGGAAGTCGCCATACGTCGCTTGACAGTGAAACAAAGAAATGAACGTATAAAAATAAACCAAGACTAAAAATTGATTGCTGTTGACAGCTGAAGGCGAATTACCTTTGGGCAGGCCTTAGAAAAGGGTGAAACAACTGGCAAAATGAGAAAATCCTGGTATTTTGGACGAAAATCAGACTCGCTTCTAACAGAACGTTCAGAACCGAACGAATTGCGAAAATGGAATAGATGACGTCACTGTCCCAGCATGCAACGCGCGCGTGACATCATTCGAATTTCTTTTTCGCTGGTTTTGTAAAAAACCCAAAAAACAACAACCAGGAGAACAAATGGTAAATACTAATTCTTGAGCAATATTTCGTGCAGAAAAGGAGGGGATAGCAGGTTTGATTCTTTAAGAATATCAATATTGTCGACAAAAATTGCAATTCAGCGCCTCCTAGCGACATATGGACATTTGATATTGCCGTTGACCAACATAGGCGGGATTTTTGGAATACACCATCAGCGGCCATCTTTGAAAATACTGTAAGTGATGGTAAATTGTTCTTACGCCAAAAGAGTCATAACTTTAATCAACAACAGTGTATGCGAAATGGGTTCAAACCGTGGTCAAATGCGATTGCAGTGTCCATGCATTGGAGTTGTATGGTAAAACTATTATAGAAATGTGTGAAGACACTAACACGTCATTCAAGCAAACACGAAATCTAGTTAATTTACCATTTTGAGAATCTCCCTAATTCGTGCACGTTCTCAACAAGGTAAATTAATGTTGGTTTGAACGAGGTATCACTGTTCGAGCCAGAATAGGGCTCAATATTTTGTTGCAAATATGAAAGCTAAGGACTCAGCATAGGTAATGAAAGAGCAGTTGCACAGAACGTAATTTTATATTACTTGTCAGCATAACTGTCCCGTACAAACGCTGACAAAATAATTTTTTTTAAATCAAAATTTAAAACGGAGATGTTGATTTTTACTGTCTCAACCGAGGACTGTGCAACTGCTCAGCAGACCAAATCTTCGGATAACCGACGTGATGTTAACGTATTGATTACAAAGAACGTGAATTTTTAATGAAATAAAAAAATCGACTCACTGCGGATAAAATTATAAAGTGAAGGCTCAATTAACGCCATCAGGATAAGACAGCGAGTGTAATGTCTTGCCTGCTTCTGAAATATTCTTCACGAAAACATGTCATCGTTAAGGTTATAGGATTTTGAACACACTGTAGACAATTTATTAGACACCCCCTGTACGGCTTACGAAGTAATAATTAGGGTGTTGCACTCTGTCAAAATATTGATTTATGTCCCTTATTTGATGCGATGGCTGTCGGAATGAGTTTCGAGTGCCATCTTAAGCTTCGTGATGAGCCTAAGGGCAAACACTAAAACAAATTACAGACAGATTAAGAACTTAATCTAGCAGGCATAAAACCGCCCTGAATTTCGGCGATAAATACATGACATTGTATATTTAATAGTTGAGGGACGAGTCATTTTTGCTTTATCGCCAGCCATGTTGTTCGCAGAAGATTCCAGACTTAATGCTTCACCGAGTAACGAGAAATGAGGAGCATTCAGCATTTTCGTAATGAATAATACCATTTTATTTCAAATACTAAAACTTAAGAATGTATAACGATAAAGTTCAACACTAATTTCACAAGATGCATAATCCCGTTTAACTGACAAGGATTTTGACGGACTGCCTCTTTTAAAAATAATGTTGAGCATTCCCAATTCAACCGCAGTGAGTCTCAAGTAATAAATAATCAACATCAAACTTAATTCAGAGGATCTGAGGTGAAAAAAGGCCGAGTACTTTAAAGTTGAATTAAAACAAAAAAGAAGCAAACAAACAAACTTAGCGTCGCATGCTGGGGTCAACGTCATCAACTTGCAGCCACTTGGCACAACGTGGATGGGGAAACAATGTTCTTGAAAAACTAGTTAAAATTTCGTTTTGTAGTTCAACCATTTTTAAACTGAAACTTTACACAAAGAGCCGACTAAGTGGCAAAACAAAAGTAAAAACACAAAAAACGCTAAACTCATAAAGGGGAAAAGTACATTGACCAGTGATAAGAATAAAATTTGAAATAAAGTAAATGTGGAAACCGTGAGAAAAAATGAATTTTTCGGATTATCGAGCCATATGGGAGTCGTCAACTTTCTTTTCAGCAAAAATCATATTTTGGTACATGTGCAGAAATTCTCAGTTTTTTACATGAGCATCGCTCCGCTTCTGTAAGCAACTCGTTCGAGTGAGTTGAAATATTAAACAGAAGCTAATAAGATGCTGGATTGAATCAAGACCCCAATCTTGGTGTCAAAGCTTGGGTCCAAGCACATCAAAGATTGATTCAACCTTCTAGCCACAAGCCAAACCATTCGTTCGCCCCAAATTGCACAACGTACAGAAAACAATACGGACAGTTTATATCTTGAAATTTACGGAAAAGAAACATTGACGCGGAATTTTATAGCCGCAAAGGGGTCCTCGAAATGAGCCATAAAACCCTAATATAATTTGGCATTAGCTTAAGACGCCTACACCTAAACGTCTACAAGAAAATACACAAGAAAACTAAACCAAGTCTGGTTTGGCTTTCCTGTGTATTGTTTCCTATTACGTAAAGGCGCGGGTACACGCGAGTAGGCTTAAAACTAATAAAAACAAAAAACATAAATCAACATCACGAATTACGCGAAATGAAGCTGCACTCCGTTTCGATAATACATCGCATTTGTCTTACAGGGATTGGCAAAGGCCTTGCACGTAAACCTCAATTTGCATTCATCTTCTAAGCCCGGTTTTTAACGGAGACTGGGTCGCTAGAAAAGGCCCTAATTAAAACCATTTCAAGTTGGGGCGAGGCGCGAATGAGCGACCTAAAAAATAAAAACAAAAACTGGAGTTTGGTACGAAACTAACGAGAAGCTTAAAAACAACACAAACACTACGTGATAAAAAAAATAAACGGTTGGAGATGGACAAAAAGCTAGGCCGGGTGAGAAAATGGTCAAACAATTAAGAAATCACCTTTAAAAGCCTCTGTTCGAACAAAGTTCGCCATATTTAACATTCTATAAACAAAAAATAGAGGTAAGAGCGACGAGAGAAAAAAACAAATAAAAAACTTCAAAGGAGCTATTTGCAAAATTGAACTATAAATATAGTCGGGTCCGATGTAACGTATCGCGGACTCAATCCGTCAGAAATCAACAAAAAAGAAAAAAAAACTGAAAAAACTCAATACTATATGCTGGGGCAGATGCGGGTCCCGCACAAATCAACAACAAAGTTTTTCCAGAAGTGGCGAAGCAGATCGTGTTCATTTTCGGCTAAATAGGGGGGAAATATTCATTGCTTTGACTAGGCAAGGTGACTTACGTTTCAAACAATCGAAAACTTATACAGCGCTCGTTATACTATACATGTACTTGGCATATTCGGGGGTGCTACCCGATAGGCCGTAAACTAAAGGGGGTGCCGTGAGGAATAATGCCCAGCCATGGCAGGGGATGGCGATGACGGACAACAAAAAAGTCCAAATGTGCTAACAAAGACAGCATCGGCAATCTTACCACTTCAGAAACAACAAAATGGCGGCAATAAGTCAATCGCACAGATTTTTCTGCTCTGGAATATTACGCGCCACTTTGGCAATGGTGCCAAAAGTTAACCAAAAATGTGGCAACTTGGACTAAAAGCATTTTATGAAAGCAACAAAGAAAGGACCAGCAAATCCAAATCGTGCGACTGCCATCTGGTATTCGTGGGCACTCTGGCAAAAAGGAAATTAAAAGACTCGTGTTCATTTCAGCTTAGGCAAATTTTGAGAGAGCTGCCAATGGTGTCTTTCCCATGACATTTAGAATGGAAGTGGATATGGAGCAGACACCTTTACACCGACTTCGGGGTGCAATGGCTGGGGATTATCGGCGACTGGTAGCGTGGGGAGAATGGCGGGGGAGGAAGATATAACAAATGCTCGTGTTCTTTTTTGGTCCCTAATATATAAATATCATAATATAGTATAGCAGCCAATAGAACGGTACTAAAAGAATTAAAAAGGACTGTAGCGGACAAAATAACCTGCTGCTGCGAAAGTCTGGTTTCGGTTTTCAAAGGCCATCTTAAATTAATAAGTAGAAAAAAACCCTTAAGAGAGATAAAAATCAACAGAATCAACAACGTATAGAAATGCAAAAAGTGGGGGTGTTGGCAATACGATCAATTGGATTCCGATGATGCTCGGGCTGGGAATGTGGTTGTCTGGAGATGAACGTTAGGAGAAGCTGTCGGGATGCAAAACTTGGCGGGGCAGCGTATAAAACTTTAAAATCAGGTGCAATTTTTAGCCAAACCATCCAATTCTTTTTCATTATTTCTGCCCCCGGAACCTAGTGCTGCCATTTTCCACCCGGCGCTTCGTCTTAACGTCACTTCGTTGCCCAATTCGGATTGCAGTTGCCTCGATATCCTCGATGGACACGGACCCACTGAAAAACAACATGGATGGAGTTTCAGTGGATTCTAAGCATCTCTGAGCCATTAGAATGATAATAAATAGATACGGTATCGATGGATTGAGAGGGGGAAACAGGGCCGCCCATGCTCCGGCACAATACGTGGCGAGCGGGACAACAGAGTCCCCCGAATAGACTGGCAGAAAAACATGAACAACGACTGGGGTTGCATATCGCGCGCATATTACGGCATCGGCATCCTACATTATTATCAATGCGGTACTAGCGATGGACAAACAACAACTGGGGTCTCCTCTTCACGCTTCGTCGAAGAAAAGTGAACAAATAAGAATTACTTTCTTCGTATATACACATATATAATATCTATATACCGATTGGCTACTCGTCCCGTGGCCGGGCTGGTAACTGGTGAATTCAGGCAGGATCGTATAGCGGAGAGGGGAAAAGCCAGGGTGCGGAGCGAAGCAAGATGGCCGCCACGAAGCAGACGTCAGCCACATTGTCAACCACTTCGGAGGGCCGGCCACAACTATTGCTGCGTGGGATTTTCAACAGAACCGCGTCCAGGCGGTAACTAAGAGCGCCTGGATGCAGACAAAAATATAACGGCGCACCAGCCCCCGGCGGGAGAGGGCGTTACAGTCAGCTCCAACAGGTTAAACACGAGCGCATAACTAGTGGTCGCCACGAAAAATTCATACGTACGGATCGGCCGCACACTCCATCCCGCTTGGTCCTCGCCGAACTGAGCAGAGTAGGAAAAGAAAAAAAAAAATTGGATATGTTGGTCAACACTGAGCAGGCGCTCCGACCGAGCAGCCGAGAAGCCGCCGCAGCCGAGGAATCGTTCCAGCACTCCTTATCCGGCACGGCCCAAACGCCAGCCGGAGATCCTGCCAAGACTGCCGATCTCGAGAAAGGTCCTACAGGCCGACGCTGGGCACCTGCAAGTAACGGTATATGTAGAGCCGGTAGTCCTTGCTGGCCAGCACCACGGAGCCGTCGTCCATGAGGGCGACGTCGAAGCACTGCGCGTGCTTCACCTTGCTCTCCAGGGCGTTGACCAGCGTGCCGTCCTGGGTGAAGATGGTCAGGTTGAAGTTGTTGTGGTTGTCGGCGATGAGGATCTCGCCGCTCTGGCTGATGCCCACCCCGATGGGGTAGTTGGTGATGCCCTCGCCTCCGATCTGCCGCAGATAGGCGCCCTCGTAGTTGAACACCTTGACGCAGTGCGCGCGGTTGTCGCTGATGAAGATCTCCTGCTTGTCGTTGACCACCACGCCGTTGGGGAACTCCAGGTGCTTGGAGCAGCCGAACTTCTGCAGCACGGTGCCCATCTGGTCGAAAATGATGACCCGCATCACCTTGCACTCGACCACGACCACGCGGCCCTTGTTGTCGACGGTGACGCCGCGCGGGTGCTGCAGGATGTTGGCGCCGAACTTGCGCACGAACTGGCCGTACTGGTTGTAGATCTGGATCTGGTGCGTGGGGCTGCGCTCGGTCACGATGATGTCGCCGGAGGTCTTCACCACGGCCACCCGGTTGGGGTAGAGCAGCTGGCCGTCGCGCTTGCCGCACTCGCCGAACTGGAACTTGAAGCGGCCCTCCTTGTCGAAGATCTGGATGCGGTGGTTGTTGGTGTCGGCCACGATGATGTCGTTCTGGGCGTTGACGGCCACGCCGCTGGGCTCCGTGAACTGGCCCTCCATGACCCCGAACTCGCCGAACTTGCAGTGGTAGATCATCTTCTGGCGCTTGATCTGCGACTTGGGCGGGAAGGAAGTGGGCGCCGGGGTGCTCATGCTGGTGATCAGCTTGCTGGACAGCTCGATGATCGGATCGCCGCCGGACAGGTGGAAGTGGTCTCCGCCGTTCTGGAAGATGCTGCCGCCGCCGTCGCCGGAGCCGCTCGACCACTTCTCGTACGGGTTGATGTCGGTGAGGCTGGTGGAGAACGGGCCCAGGTTGTTGGCCGAGCTGAACCTCTTGGACAGCAAGTTGGACTCGAAGCCGCTCAGGTGCCCGTTGGTGTAGGGCCTCTCGATGAGGCCGTTGGGCGGGGGCGGGGGCACCACCCCGTTGATGCCATTGCCACCGTTACCGTTACCGTTAACTCCGTTGGGCCGGGCGATGGGCTGCGGCTTGTTCGGCTGCACCTCCGTGTTGGAGCGGATGTAGCCGAAGGTGTTACGCACGCCCACCTGGATGGCCTGGTAGTTGGACACGAATTCGATGTCGTAAGAGTTCTGCAGGTTGATCTCGGGGTTGTAGTTGATGATGTTCTGGAACTTGGCGTCCAGCTGCTTCTTGAACAGCAGCACCTCCGTGTTGCTGGCGAACTTGAGCAGCCGCTCCAGGAAGTCGCAAGTGTGGTAGATCTTGTCGATCGAGTCCTGCACTTTCTGGCAAAGCACACTGAGGGAGACCTGGGGAGAAAAAAAGACTGATTAATATATTATATCATCATCAGTCAAATCAGGTGTACAGCTCGTGGATAACAATAACATCTGATGTTCAGCATATTTCGGAATCAAAAATTACTCCAGTGAGGTCGATTTGGTTAAGTTTTCAGTAAAAAACATTTTTCTCAGATGTGGAGCTCGAGTGCATCGTGAGCTAGGTTAAAGCAGTCGAACATGTACGTTCATGTTACGTATACAAAGGGTGAGACATCCAACAAATCATGTGTCAACGTGTTTTTCCCAGCCTTGTGCAGAGAACCACATGATGCCGTAGACAATACTTTTCATCGGAAATTACACCGATGCAGAAAAAAACCAAAGAACATTATGGAGTGGCCAACTTGGAGGTGGACAACTAGAGAGGATTTCACGGCATACGTCCGTTACAAGATGCGTGGGCAATTTATCTCACCTGCTTGGAGTTGTAGACTCCGTCCAGCTCCTTGAGCGCCTCCTGCTTGCGCTCCTCGAGCACCGAGCGGTAGAACTGGAAGGTCTCGTTGATCTCGTTCTGGGCCTTGTGGTACTGGACCTGCAGGTGGGTGGCCGTGTGCTCCACGCTCTTGAGCGAGTTGCGCAGGTCGCTGGTCTTCAGCTTGCCCTCCTCGCTGAGCTGGCCGATGAGCCCTACCTGCTTGCCGCCCACCTCGGCCAGCTTCTCGTAGTCGTGCAGGCCCTTGGGGTGCTCCATCAGGGTGCACTCGGCGCAGATGGGCACGTTGCAGCTCTTGCAGAAGTAGCGCAACAGCTCGTTCTTGTGCCTGGGACAACTCACCGGCTTCTCCACCTTGAGCTCGTCCTTGCCGCTGCTCTGCAGCTCGCCCAGAGTCATCACCCGGTGGCCCTCGAAGCAGTGCATGAACTGGTGGGCCATGACGCAGTTGCTGCACAGGAAGTTGGCGCAGTCGAAGCAGCGGGCCGTGGCGTTGGACTCCTTGCTCTTGCAGGCCGTGCAGTGGAGGGAGGCGCCGTCCACGGCGGAGGACTCCAAGATGTTGCTGATGGCGTAGTCGCAAAGCAGGCCGGACACGCCCTGGGTGCTCAGCGGACACTCCTGGTGGCACTGGGGACACTCGAGCTTGTCGCCGCTGGTCTCCAGAAGGCTCTTCTCCAGGCACGGCTGGCAGAAGGTGTGCAGGCAGGGCAGCACCTTGGGGCTGGTGAACGTGTCATTGCACAGGCTGCACTTGGTGTTCAAGGGACTCTCCAGGCTCGGTTCCGGATCCAAAAGGGACGAGAGGGCGCCGTTTTCAACCAACGTCGGCGTTTGAGAGGCCATCTCACACGCCAGCCGGACGTTGCTCGTGTCTACCTTCACACCTGTGGAAAAGAGACAAAGAGGCAGTTGTAAATGATGCAAGCCTTCGAAATCATGCAACCCTGTATCTTGCAGTCAGATGACATTGCAGGGTTCATACTCAAATTTACAAAATCATTTCCCCGACTTTCCCCTGACAACCCAAGTAAATTTCCCTGACTTATAAATCGTGTAGAATTTTTTTTAAACCTGCTCATGAGAAAAATAT